>DWUN01001970.1:0-15008 GCA_018249975.1 Passova gellias | reverse complement strand
TAGGTAAAGTTAACAATAATTTAATATTCTCTACCTTTACTTAACTATTAAATAATGTTTTAACAAAATTTTAATATAGAACCGCAAAGATGAAGATTGTACAATAATTAGGTATTATTAAGGCACTTGGGGATGCATTAATATACGATTTGTTACGCATAAATATGAAGCACTATAATAATAATAACATAATGCTATAAAAATATTGTCTGAATACAAAATTATAAATATTCGTGTACATACTGACCCTTATATTTAATGAATTTATTCAAGGAAGACTTTTGATTCAATCGCTTTTCATAAAAACAAATATATTTTGAAATTCATAATGACAGTACATTAATATATAGTCTTTGGTTTTAAAGTATATAATGCATTGCCGAAATATAATGCGAGTGGGGTCAATAAGTGCACGAAAGATAACCTAAGCGATACCTATCATTCGAAATCAGTCCGATTCGGAACAGGGAGAAACAGAGAAATAATTTTATAAAGAAATCTTTACCAATTTCATACTTACATCTTGACTGAGTAGTGACAATTCCGTGTCCATTTCACGTCGATATTGGTTTAGGAAGATCTTGTACAGCGCAGCAATAGACGACAATGTGTTTTGTGCAATTTGTACTGTAAATCTATTACTATTGTATTGTATTGCATTTATCGCAAAGTAAACACTAAAGTTTCTTACAACGGTACTTATATCCGTTATACATCAAAATCATCGGAATCCTAATGCTATTCAAATTGCAATAATTCATCTTATTCACTTCGCATATTGTCAAAGTTAAGCCTCCGATTGCTAGTTCTGTCTGTCCTTTCATTCGAACAGGCAACGTAAAGTATGCAATATTTGTTTATAATTATAAAAGGTAATAATTGATTTAAAAACAAAAACAATACGTTGAAAAGGCTTTAAAATTTGAAAAAAAAAATTCAAACAAAAAACATTTAGACGGCGCTAAACATGATTTGTGTTTAAACGTTTGTTATAATATAGCAAAAAAGTTAAAATATAATAGATGTATAATTACTATTAAATAACTAACAAATAAAGTATTTAACGTTACATTTAGCGCCGCGTAAGGTAGTCAGGGTAACCTAACAACACTCGTGCTTAAACAACAACACGATCAAGCGACAACAGAAGTACATGTTACAATACAGTAAATATAGTCGATGGCGTGTGCCACTTCAAAAAATTATTATAAAAAAAATGTTAATAAAGTTCATCATGTTATAAACATAACAGGCATATAAATGTTAATAGTTAGACTATTAAAATACATAGTATATGTTAACGTGAAAGGCCCAACAGCTATAGCTACATGGTGGTCGATGTTCCGATGAATATGTTACGCGACGACATAGGGTTCCGGTGCGGGCGGCCGGCCTCTCCTGTTAGTGCCGCGGCGCCGTTAGCACGCACCTAGCCGGGTTAACGAAGAGAGAAAAACAGAATGTTAGTATCGATCAAAATGTCACGGTCCGACTACACGCGGCCGGCCAATGCGAGCTCGGGTCACGCTGTCGTTCGCTGCGCGGCGGCCGGCTGGCCGGACGGTACGGGACAGTTCCGTGGACTCGAAAATACTCATCCAACTGTACGATTCCACGCACGGGACCGGCACGACATGCAGCCAACGAAAACGATGGATCGCGAACTCGGATTGATGAGACCGGTGTACGGTATTCATAAATAATAAATAGAAATCAATAAAATAATCAAAGGGAGGCTATCGGGCATTCGTGCCGCGAAAAATAATTTTCTCTTCGTGGTTCAGTTAATAAAATTATACACGGGTCCTCTCTTATATAATTAGTTTACGCAGTTAATGGTTGAAAATGTTAAAATTAATTTAGTATGATAATGATAATCTACAGTATAGGATTAAAATGCCCAATAGTTCCCAGACGAGCAATGCTTGACACATATCGAATACTGCGCCATTTCCGTACGGATGCTTCAAGCACTGCCCAGACAAACAAGCATAGGTAATAATTTTATCACTTATTTATAACCATAGCACCCCGATGCAAGTATGTAAGTTATTCAACACATCGCTGCACAATTTCAATATAATTGTATAATATGATAGCATTCTCGTAAAAAAATTGTTAATAAGTTTGTGATAACGTATCAATATGTCGTTACATATTTGCATGTTAGTGACTCATATAATATAAATACATAGTTACAAATAATCTGCAAGTGACAATAGCAGTTATGACAGTGCACTTCGTAGTTATTATTATGTCAACAAAACGGGAACTTGGCCTTGTGGAGTTGCATGTTAGTCGTGTGAGGCTACAACTGACCAAAATGACTGCACGTCATCAACTTTATCGACTCATAACATTGAACAAATCGAAACATTACAGTTACATCGCGTATTTAGCTAAAAAGAAAACGCTTATAAATATAATTCAGACAATTTATTGCAGTGTATACCTTCTGAAATGCATTTAATATTCACAATCAACAATTGTAATAACATTTTACACAGATCGTCATATTTGAATAATATCGATAATATATTGGACAGCAATTCGATTATAATTCATTTTCATGTAAAGCGTGATAATACGTAAAAGGCATTCGGATGCCCTTTTACATCCACAAGGACACAAGTGCAAATAATCTTAATAGTAATAATAATAACTCTCATATACGAAAGTAGATAAAATAATACCTAAGGCAAAATAGAAACAACTAGCTTAAAATTTTTCATATAAAAAAAATCTTATATTGACTAAGAAAAACTTGTGATGATTAAGAAACCGTCAAGTCAAAGGGAGGGCATTTTGTATAATACTGGATAGATGGCACGAATTCTGAAAATGCTCTCTCCTTTGACTAATACTGGGCCAAAACGGGAAAGAAGGACTCACAACCCGAAACTAGCACCTGCTGTATATTATTTGGCAAAGTTGAACACAAAAAGTGTGACAGTTAAGACATAATAAACTCCAAATAAATTAATAACAGAAATATTGTATTTGACATCCTTCTTTCCTCGCAAATATTTCTACACGATACCCGAAAGAACATTATTCGCACAGATAATGTATTACTACTCGAGACATGCTGTGACGTGGCAACACCGGTATTAAAAACAGCGGTATAACGATGTACTCTGGCAACACTGAAATGTGCCACAGTATAAAAGTGTTGCGACAATTTCAAGTACAATACTCATCACAACATGTTTAAAAAAATCTATAAAAAAAAGAGAAAATATAAAAATCACAGTTTCAAATTATGCAGATTCACTTCAGATCCGGTGTGAAGTAAGTGATGGGCATAACACGTAATATTCCTATTCAACTACTCGATAACTAATAAGTACACAGTAATAATAATAAATAGAAAAAAAAGGACACAGAGAGACAATAAAGCAGAGGCACCCACGCATTCTTACTGATGAATATGATCGCTAGAGAATATCTACGACAAACTTCTGTGATTCATACTTCAACCGTGATACATGAAGCTTAAGACGAACACTTCCCGTGCAATAAACAAACATAACTAAGTAATATAAAGTTGTGTATATAAATTTATAGAAGCAGTTGCAAAGGCACTCAACCGTTCTATTTCAACAAAGTTAAATATCATATATAAAGAAACTAATCAGACCCAAATAAATTTTGCGAACACGAAGTAGAAATTGTCACTTGCAAGCTTGCATCAATTTTACATAAAACTATGCAGTTTAAAATTACACGGGATCAAAGCTTAAAAAAATTTAACAAGACTTTAACACGAATGTAGATTGTTTATTTTTTTTAAACTCCTTTATTGTTCCACTTACCACCACGAGAGTAGACCGGGGTCTTAAGGGGCAACAATAGTGTTCGTACACTACAGTACTTTGGGGTCGATAGGTGAAGCAAATTACCATCAAACTTTGCAGATACAGAACGGTCGCAGCGATAAAGTTGAAATTTGGAATGAGATTTACAAAAAAAAAAACGTGTCGTGTTCGTCTTAAAGACACCGATCGTAAAGCAAGCGTATTCATCGTAAACATGCGCGCGTTTTCTCACCTTGTGGGTAATATGGCGGCGTGGTGTGGGGAGGGCGAGGGCGAGGGCGAGGGCTAGGGCGCCGGTAAGGCGGTGCGCTGGTAGGGGTGCTCCCTCACCTGCGCGAGCCGCCCCGCCCGCCGCACCACACCTAGCGGCATATTCACATTTAACATCTGCCTCGCACCAGAACATACGGACGACCTTTGGATCTCATTAACAAGTCACATGGTCAACAGTACACAGTGCATCCAATGCAAGTAGCGCGTGGAAAGCGTTCAGTAATATTTTGTAGTCGCACTAACAAAGAATGGCTCTGATTTCAAACAGATGCGTGAAAGATATTTAATAAAAAGATCATTTATGCTAAACAATGCCCGGTTGACCGACTTCGATATTTAAATGCTGAAAAGAAAATCTCATTAATTTCAAGAAAACATCTCTCTCGTAGACACTAAAGCTAAATCGCGAATCACTGCCAAATGTTTTTCGTTTAGAATATATTCAATTTCTTATCGAAACATTTCTTTTGGCAGCATCACTAACAACTACTAAGTATGCTTATCTAAGCCTATACGATTACCTATAAACTTTATTGCTTTGGAAAAATAACAAAATAAAACTTTATCATATCGGGCAACAGCAGACCCAGTCAAGGTACAGGTGATGGCTGGCATAATTTGTTTAAAATACTTCCGACTCCATAGAATAAACTTCGATTCAAAGTATCTACGCAAAACACGGCTATATATATATTCATAAAGCTCACTCTTTTCTAAACTAAGTAAAAATCTTCGTAAGATAAAATTAATACTTAACCTATGGTATGTTTATATATAATGTGGCTAATAAATTACGACATAGTTACATAATATAACAATACCATAAAACATTTCATTTTCGTATCGAGTTATTTGAAATGTTACTTTATTATTATTAGGCAGGTATATTCTCGCCTAGAATGTTTCACAGTTCAGTTTTATGTGTTTACCGCAACTACACCGACTTATTCCACAACAAACGGGGAAATAATAAGGGCTAATAGATTTTTTCGAAAAAGAACAAAAACTTTTGATGGCATAAATTTGATGGTAAATAAAAAAGAATAAAATACCCATTATACCCGTTTAGAAATAGGCGTTAATAGCGAATAAGTATACATATTTGCCAGTACGAGCTTTTCGCTTCTGTGGACGGCAACGCATAGGCAGGCCAAGTTCTAGCCTAATCGTAATTTTATTATTAATCTATCTATTCTTTTCATTTTAAATTTGATCGCCAAATGGATATTACATCGTAATTAATCGTGACTAATGACATCATAAGCGACAATTGTTTGTTTCTTTTACGAGAAAGTCATTTATCCCTTTTTTTATTGACCGTGGGCTGTGATATAAGTGGATTTAATAGTATAGTCAGTGTGGTTAATTGTTAAATATTAAGTGGGTTTTGTTTGTAGTAAAAATTCAAATCGTATTTGGTCCCTTTTGCTTGTAATCGCTGAATAGTTCGCGTGACACGTGACATATCGTCATTCAGAGATTTTACGGTTAATAAACAAAAAAAAACAAATCTAAATTGTTATTCACATACTGGAAGTCTAGAAAACAGTACTGTATACTTACTTACATGCAAAAATTTAAGACGAAAATAAATTTCAGTCAAAAATTGTGTGATGTATGGTGTCAGAATAACAAAATGTTAATATATTAGTTATGTTACAAGCAAGGGTTATCACAAGATCTATGATATGGCAATACTGAATCCGATTACCATCGAAAACAGAGATGGGTAAATGTGTATATCAAATAATAATATATAATCTATGTCTTTGTATATGAAACATCGGTAACTTATGAGATTATTATTGGCAGTCGCGATATAATTAAAATAAAAAGTGTTTTTTTTTCCATCGTGGAAATCACTACCTGCCATTCGATATAACGATATAATAAAATTTTCATTAAATACCTGAAATAAAATTATATTACTTTGTGTAAATAATTAAAATATTATGTTACATTATAATAAATAAGAAATAAATTTCTTTGCATGTTCGAAAACAAAATATACTTTGTATGATACTGTACAAAACAGCTATAGACGAAAACAAGAAATCGATTAAAATTAATAACATCGTAGGTACACAATAATCGAATAATCGAGTCACTATTCTACATCGTACATAATGTATAGACTTAAACTAGTAATTGTTGATATTGATCATGGCATTTATGATTTTAGATAGTGTCCGGGTACGTAAAAAAAAGTCAGGGACGGTAAAAATGATGCGTCGGTCGATACGGTGAAGTTTGGAGTCTCTCGTATCTTACTGAGGTCTGCATTTGCGGCCAATGTCAAAAGCCAGCGAGTAGATACCTCGACGCTGCAACCCCATTAAAACATTTAGTTCACACACAATTTCAATGACGTCACACAATTGGATTAGTCGTTAGTTCGGTACTCACGAGCCGGTATCCAACGTTAGTTTGTCAGTTTCCTCAACGGAATGAAATCTATACAATCTCTCGTTGGTTTGTTCGTCGATTGTAAAGTAGGTAAATGCTCGCTAATTTCAATAGATTCGATGGGATAACGATCAAAGCTGGGGCAAGACAAGTTAACAATCAAACGGACATTTAAACAGTCATGCAATTTCAAATTACATGAAAGTTTGGTTATAATGGTACGATAAATAAAAGTTAAATCATAACCATGCTGTTATTTCGTTTTACAGTTAAAATGTACTTAAATTTATTATTACCGTTCTTTTACTATAAATAAATTTGTTCTATTATATTCACCTACCTAAAAGGATAATGACTAAAATTGAGTGTTTCGGTCGGTTTTAGATAATATTAACCCGATACCGTGTTTAGCGTTAGTATTAATAGGACGTTTGATAACAAGTGGACAGTAATGAGTACAGAGAGGGCAATATCGAGTGGTGCTTTAACGATTTCTGTTTTCACATCACATCTGTGGGCTTGCTATTTATTTTTAAATGGAATTTGTACAATTTGAAAAAATCTTTTGATCGACTATTTTATTTCAATACACACGTAGCTGTCTTCAATATTGATAAGATAAAGATCCAAATGTTATCAAAAGTCGGTGGATAAGAGATCAACGGGCGAACAACCCACCCGTATGGTCGGCGGCGGCGTACTCGGCCGTCAGCAGCGGGTTGGCGGCCGCCGTGAGCGCGGCGTAGTTCGCGTAGTCGGCGTACGGCGACGCATAGATCAGCTGATGCGCCGGCTCGCCCGGGGACAGCAGCCCGGCCGCTGCGCCCGCGCCCGTGCCGTTCAGCAGCCCCGCCTGAGCCCCCGGACCGCCGGACATGCGCGGAGACAGAATCAACGGCGCTCCCAGAGGCGCCGGGGTCCGTAAGGCCACGCTGCCCACGCCGGCCACGCCGCCGCCGGGCGCCAGAAGTCTTTGTGTCTCCGCAGCGACACGACGCCACTCCTCGTCGGCTGTGGATTCCCCTTTATCGTATCAATGGTAAGCTAAGCCGATCTGTCGACTTGTTAGTAAGTCGCGTACGACTTTCAGGGCGATTGTTGTTAGTAACCGTGACACGAAGAGCTTTTACAAATGTTTGGGTAAATAAAAGCGAGAACGTGTCTAATACTTATGTTCTTCGTTCGTAAATTGAACTAAATTACATTTATTTACGCTGCATATTATGTAATTTACGAAACAGATTTTAGATGAGTCTAAATTGTTATCCGCCCGGTTCGTGGATATGAGTTAAAATTGAAAAACAGTTTTTAAAGATTATTTAAATTATATAAAGTTTCCGTTATTGAAAAATTCCTTTTATAAATTGTATTTGTCCATAATAATAATAATTGACCGCTTTAGTTAATTTTATTATCACAACCCAAGACATCAAGACTTAATATTTCCCTATGGGATTAAAAAAAAAATCCCGATGGAAAGGTAATTACTACTTATAACAATTTCGTTTTCGCCCGAGCTAACATACAAATAGACGAATAAATTTAAAATCCAAAAAGTCTTGTTTCCAAAAGTACAAACCCTACATAAAACGTAGCAAATCAAAAAGAAAAATTATTATAACCTCTTTATAACGAGTTAATACACGTCTAGAATACAGGAAACTCTTACTAAGAATAGAGAGATATAAGTATTAATGAGTAAATAAATATAAGATCTCCAAACACTTGTAAAAATATCTTACGTCACTTCGAAAACCCAAGTCCCATAGCTCCAATCATCCAGTGCGTCATGAAGTCACCCATGTTAATAGTTAACGACCGTAACGTGCCACAAATCAATTAAGTTAGTCATCTTGCAACGATGACTCACACCACTTAACAAAAGACTGGCAATTATGCAAATTGACACCAGATTTAGTGCAATGAACAAATTTTCAAAATTATTTACATGTTTCTATGATGGTGGGCCGGTGAAGAAAATTATCGACTGGTAAACAATTTATGACTAAATAAAATTTAAAAATATCTGTGCTATTTGTATGTACCAGACTATTTTTTAATCAGAATAAATATACGGAATTTCAAAACGGCAGTACAATTGTGATAACCGGTGTTTGAAAGGACGTCAAATATTACATAGGTATTCAATAACATAATAACCCATTTGTTTGAAATGTATACCAAAACAATCAAATGTAACCCTGCGGTATGAGGATAAGACAGGCAGGGAAAATTATATTACAAGATAAGACTTTCAAGTAAAATGAATCTTTCCCAAACGGATATCTTAAAATGGAGCTACCTTATAATTACACATTGCATAGTGATATGTATAAAAAGATGTTAGAATTTAGACACTTAAGACCAGAGAAGAAACAATACCTTTCTGATTCATATTATCTTGTGTCATTTGTAATGTAGCCAAAGTTTTTGAACAATGTCAACACAAATTACCTGCAACATTAACGAAACCAATATGACTTGAACTAAAAGCCTTAAAATTCGGCTTATTGAGTTGCTATTATGTATGGTAATGCGAAGAAATAAGTGAAAGCGAAATTACTGTGGTGACAAAACAATGGCTCCAGTCTTAAGTGCCTACCATAGCCTACGGTTAGTGACAAAACATGAATGCGACCATACTTATTAGGCACTGACCGTTGACAGGTACCACAGCTTTAGCGCTGGAATCGCGGTACGTCCCGTTTATGATCGCCAGTTCCATCAACTGACGTTTCTTCAGCTCGTCCTCACCGTCCGCTTGCTGTGGACAAACGAAACGCTGTTCAAAACATTTACTCTTTCAAAATCGATTTAGATTACGGATCTTATTGAAGTTCACTCAAATCACTAATGTCGATAACTACTGGCAATGCCGGGAGAATTGTCAATGCGTTGCTGATTGTAAGGGTGGTTGTCGTTAATATTAGCTATAACCGTAATTATTTCTCTCTTGAAAAAGGTAACGCTATAGTCAGTAGCACTGGCCAAATGTTAGTGATAGTTAGCCTTTATTGACGTCAGTAAACATTATTAGTATCTCTGGGTGTACAGATCTCTGCAATGTTTTTAAGGAAAGTGCGTGTTATGAATGTCACGTTCTAAGAATGCTTAAGTAAGCTCTGCTATACATCATGAGCAAACGCTATATTCATAAACTAATCATACAGAGAAGAGTCACGGATCGTTTGAAATGGAGTCACATTCCTTCGAAACATACTTAACAAGTTTGTCAATAGTCACCATAACTTAAAATATTACACTAATTTGTTATATTATAATAGATAATCATAATTAATATAGGACTAACATATTTCAAACGTAGCGTGTTACATTGTAATTCAATTTTGCATTTAAGATGTTTGGCCAACATTTGCTTAATATTTGGCTTTTAAATGTTTCAAACACCAATAAGGCAACAGTATTGTTAGCAAAATAAAGACATTAATTGTATAATTTATTGATCGCTATACGGAGCTACATAATATAAAATAACCGTTCAATAATTGCACAGCTGAAGTGTTTGAGCGATGAATAAACCAGTCTTTTAATATTTGTAATCTGGTTATTCTTAAAAGGTACATCTGAAAAATATGAGTCAAGCAATATTTCTCTAGCCAGTGCGTGGTAATTCAATACATCCTTCATCTGAATGCAATCAATTATCAAATACCATTCTTCGCTTCTATTGCTGATAGTACACTTAAGTGCGCTATCTCTACTCATAATTCTGTCAATAGTAAAACTTTGCCTTTACGAGTATTTGGAAGCGCGTTCGTTTTTAAAGACGTTCAAATGCTATCAGTGAGGCCGCATAATATTGTTTTCGCATAGGTCGTTTCAATTTCGATTTTATTTGTATATTAACAATTATTCAATTAATTAAAACGACATGGATTGCCTATTTAATTGTAATGATTAATTAAATTGAATACTAAGAATAATAATTAAATTATTTACTATTTAACGTAAATGGGTGTTTTGCGCGTGTTCTGAGTTAACCTTGTATGTCTAACTTATTATGACTACAAGTAATATTAGTGACATGTTTATTCATATTAAAAGCCAGCTACCCGCATGTTTGGACAGTAATTTCACTTTTTTGTATAATACATTTTTGTAACACAGCATTCTGAGTAATCGTACATATGTTTTTATGTATATACGAGTGTGGCAAATTATTATCTTGTAAATTGTATGTATGTATTGTATAATAACTTTACAAACATAAGTTATTAATACAGTTAGATATAAAATATCTAATGCTTTATAATCAAATATTGTTTTTTAGATCTCTTATGTGTATATAGTTATAGTACTCTGAGAGGAGAAACGATCCAAGAGTGGACCAGTAAAAAGGTCTGAAAAAAAGGATACAATTTAACAGTTGGTTAGCATCAATTCAGTATATTGTACTTACGGGAACAAGCAGACGTTTAACTTCCTCCACGGCCCGGGCGAGCTTGATCTTGGCCCTGTTCTCGGTGTCTTCCACCGTCAGCAGCACGTGGAGATCATCGGCCAGGTGCTCCCAATTAGGCTTACCCCTGTTGGCGTCCTCCTGAAAATTGTTGAAGAGGAAATTTATAACCATAAAAAATTTGATAAAGTTTTATTTATTTTATTTAAAAACTATTATAATGATCATCTACAGATATAATGAATGAATAAAATATATAATTACAATAGACTAAAATACTTAGCTCAATTGATACATCAGTAGGCCAAATTAAAAAAAAAGGTTTTGATGAAATAAAAAAGTGAGCAAATCCGTATTTTGATTTAGCAAATGAATATAATACAAATATAATGGATAATGCATCTAAAGCCCATATAAACAGTAAGCGACAATTATATACTTAGAGGGTATTTTGCTTTAGCTTCTCTACTTACACTGCGATTGTGCTAAAAGGTGTCAAAAACCAGATATTATACATTTTGTATAAAAATTCAGTCAACATACATATCCAAACGCTGCATGTAAATATAAACAATGTAATAAATAAACGACACTTTAAAAAAATATTGCTTATAAATAAAGATATTTTAAATTAAAACTTCGCGGAGAAATAGGAGATTGTAAATTAACTAGTTACGTTTATAGAAGCATATGCAGTTAGGCATGTTGATCGTGAAACATAGGAAGTAACAAACATTTCTAAATGTCCACAGATTATTAATAAACTACTCATTTAACAATACTGGTTACTATTATGCTACATATAATCAACACAAGTTGCTCCTAACAGGAAAATATTACAATATATACCTTACCTTTTTCTTATCTCTCATGGATCCTTTTCCTCTGACCATGATTTTGCAACCTGTCTCCTGTTCCAATTGTTTGGCGGTCATGCCTCTGGGACCCAAGATTCTTCCAACGAAATTGAACTGTAACAATAGTAAAACAATTAGCTTATATATAATAAGCCCAAGGAAAATGCATGGGAGTATGTAATATATACTTCAGCGAATGAAGAAATAAAATCACGATTTACATCTACATCAATTTAATTAAATATAAATTATTTGTATGAGTATTATATCAACTACAACATCGTGTTCGACTAAATATATTGAGTGCCGTCAACAGCTGGATTAATTACTGGATTCATAGCCCGTAAACCGCATCCTGTAGAATACATGCGATATACATGTGCTATACTCCGTACCTACATTAAAATTTGACACGACCTCAATTCCATCGCTTCAAAGAACGGTCAGCCAATGTACGTACACGAACCGTGAACGGGTATCATTCTAACGTCTACATACTAAGAAATGGATCAATTGGCGTCGAGCCAACCAACACACCATCCGAGATTTTTTTTTTCAAACACGCGTGCGGGAGCGCAACGACGGCATTTAGTAAAAATATAAAATTGTAGGAAATAAATGGTGGATGAAATTGAGGCTGCTGATTTGTCACGCGCGTCATACTAAATTGTTTCGCGTGACAGTGTGTAAATTAGTTGAGGACGCTACTACGTCTCACAGAAAGCATGCCCGAATGAATACAATGTCAAGTCAATAACGTTGGCTTCGTATAACTGAATGTATCTACCCTATAGTGTAGCATATGTTGTAGAAAATAATTTGACTATAGAAAATATACAAACATGTAAAATATTCGTCAACAGCACACAGACACACACACACACACACACTGTAACGTTCCTACGTGACATGTCATATGTACGCGCTACTAGATCCGCTAAACGCATTGGAAGGCTTAGATTCATTACCTATACATAGGTACGGCGAGAAATACGAGACACGGAAGCGTTGTGGAGCCTGGGATAACAGTCGCTGTTCGTCTCGGTCCAGCAACTGTGACGGTGATTAGTTGTGGATACAAGTGCGGCTCACGAAACGTCTGAATTCCGCCGACCATTTATATTACATTACAGCTAAATTAACCTTCTTAATATAAGCAATATTTTACGTCTCAATTTCTAGTTTAATTGTACTTACGGTACTCATTTGACGATTTATGTCAACGAGTATGAGATATTGAGATAATTAATATATATGTACGCTTGTGGTATCATTGCGTAATAAATGAATGTCTGTATTCTGGAAATGTTTATTCATCATTGCACAACTTTGAGCGAAGGGCTGTCTCGCTGTCTCGCCGCTATTTAGCGGTTCGCCGCAAAACGGACTCGCTCTGTAGGACTTCCTCTGCGGGTTAGCTATTACATTCTTCTTATAATAACAAGGTTCTATTACTCGCAAACGATCGTAAAACGTAATGGGGCTTGTGGTTCGCCAATGTTGGTGTGACAAAGGTAGATTTTTATATGAATCTTTGTTGCATACCGCTATAGAAGGGGATCGGTTGTTTTCGGTTCACCGCTAAGAAGGTTGAAACTATATATAAATTTGCACGCTGAATCTGAGCGCGCTTATCGCAAACGTCTTCGGCACGTCTGTCGACTGTCAATAACAATACCTACTTTATTTTTCACAAGTGTGAAACAAAGCTCGACCGGACGTGAAAGCAATGTTG
Source organism: Passova gellias (assembly GCA_018249975.1). Taxonomy (NCBI): domain Eukaryota; kingdom Metazoa; phylum Arthropoda; class Insecta; order Lepidoptera; family Hesperiidae; genus Passova; species Passova gellias. Next base: position 1,499 of record DWUN01001970.1, on the reverse strand, counting down.
AAATAGCGTCGCACCAGTTGGCTTGGCGCCCATTTCTTTACACCTCGCGCTCCGGTAGTTATTATTTTCATGACAAAAATGATTACTAAGTTTTTTTTTAAACACAAAAACAAATAGCAATTCATCGTGAAGACATCACGCATGTATTTAGTTAGATACATTGTGCATCAAAAGAAACTTTCAGTACAAGTCTAGAGATGATTGATATTGAGGATTGAATTTTCTACGATATGTATAGAATTTAGGTGTATATCAAAAATACCGTACATATTCTTGAGCAATAAGTTTTATTCTCTCTTAAATAACGGTGACAGGAATGTTTTCAAAATTCATTTTAAACTCGATGAGTTATCAGCTATAGCGATCAGTCGTGTCTCGGACAGGTCTCCTGAATGTTTGTAAGCGGTATATTTACAGAAAAACATTTGTAAAATGCACATCACTTCTTCACTTGTTATAGCGCTATAAAAATATGTCTATTTATAAATACCATACCATACGAATGCTTGCTTCTCAAATCCATATATTTTTACTTTATGGTAGTATCTACCAGTGCTGAATTATTACTGGTCAATGTTAAATTTACGAATTCATAAATTAATCTTTGACATTACCGTTTAAACCCGGGCTCACTCCAGAAAAAGAAAAATCTATGTTACGAGATTTCATTGCTTCCTCAAGCTCAATTGCGATGTTTTCTCACTAGTGCATTTATACCCAGGACAATTGCCGCTAAATGCTATGATTAATAGAAACTGGAGTTTCTCAGGGGAATATAGTCCCCCGATATTCTATTAGGTATTGTAAACAATAGCTTCTGCTGAGAACACAGTGTACGCCGTCGGCGCATCTAATCGATAAACATCAATTACATTCCAGCCTGCGGCGCCGGTACTGCCCTCTATGTACAAACCTTCGAAAAACAGTTCTTGCCACAAATCTCCAACATAGTCTAGTCTTTATTCCATTAGAATAAGGTCGAAATCTGTGTATCATGTTCGAATAACCAGATTTATTTGTGGTCGAGTATACAGTGCCGCATGGCTAACGGAATTAAAGCAAATTGTATAGAACAAGTAATACCGAGACAAATTGATAATACAATAAGTGAAATGCGCTTACGCCGGTTACACAATGAAAATCATGATCTGATAAAATACCTATAGATAAATACTTTACATGGTAATATCCTTCTTCATACATCATACCTTTCCTATTTTTATATAATAGAGGTATTGTCAGATATTATGTTCGAGCACTCAAGTCTATGTAGTTATCTATTAGTTGCAGTCGTTATATATTGTCGAAATTCTTTAAGAGACTTGAAAACGTGGTTGCTGTTATCTCCTATTGTTGATACCGTCATCTTTACATAGTGTAAAACAAAGTCGTTTTCCGCTGTGTGTCCTTTTATATGCTTAGATCTTTAAAACTACGCAACGGATTTTGATGCGGTTTGTTTTAATAAATAGAGTGATTTAAGAGGAAGGTTTATATGT
>DWUN01001969.1:0-15010 GCA_018249975.1 Passova gellias | reverse complement strand
ATTTCACTGTTTTACGAAAATGTCGCAACTTTGACAAAGAAAACTTTGTGACACACTGATTTCCAGGCGGGCGAAGCAGCGGGCAAAGCTAGTGTTAATATATAAAAGTCGGATGTGCGTATGTTCGTAATTTTTCTTCTCCTCCTAAACGGCTAGATTTTGGTCAACTTTTTTTACCTTTAGCTGACGCCGATGTCGAGATACTTTTTTTTCGCAGCTCAATAGCTGTCGTTGGTTTTTAAATTTTTCGTTATTGAAAAATTATACGATACGATTCATAATTTTTCAGCCTTTACCACAGGCACGCGAACAGAGCGGCCAATTACCACTAGTATATAAATATATTTGCCTAATGAAATTATGTTTGAACTTATTACGCATAATACGCATATTACGTAAGCTTTTTTTTTAAATAAACAACATTATGCAGATACTGATTACTATGCATGATTAGCTATTAAAGTAATTGCTTTCGTTTTAAAATAAATAACTATGTATATTAAGGCTTGTTGTTTCACGCTTACACTTACAGCTCAATATGTTTTTTAGTATAATTTTAACCCAGTGACATAAACATGCCGTCTGCTATGAGTCACCTTGAAAACCAGATAGTACGTAGATGTTGCCATGCAATAAAATCTTGACCTTTCCCAATTAAATTGCTATTGCTATGTGTATCTAATGTGTTTTGAATTGAACACATGACTTAAAAACTATTTATGTAAAAGGTATGAATGTACGTTTATCAATCTATCCATCCAGCCATCTACCCATCCCTCCATCCACACATCCGTTCATCCATCAATCCATTAATCCTTCCATCCATTCATTAGCCATTAGAAGTCAACACTTGGACATACGAATATGCCTCTGCTAAATGTCATTCCACAGGGTCTTGAGCGTTCTGAAAAAAAGATGAATCGCAAGAAATTCACCTTGAACGTATACTCCTTCTCGGCCGGTTGCTGTCCAGTTTGTCGCAAGAAGTCGGCCAGCGACAAGACGCCGGCGCCCAGAGGCCTCCGCGCGACCGGGCCTCGTCTCTCCCCGGTCCCGCTGCTGCTGCTGCCCGCGCCGGACCACCGTCCAACGCGGATCACCCACGCGACCAGCCATAGCTCCCGGGACAGGTCTGTTGTTGATAGATCCTAAAAAAAAATCGGGATGGCTGGCATACTAAGATATTTTTATGATACTTTTTTAAGGAATCCTGTAATCCAATTAGATATTAAAAGGTATTGTAGTAATGTTTAATGTAACGCAATTTTATCATTATGTTTTCAAATCCATTTCTTCTATTATCGAGTCGTTATTGATGGAAGCTTTCGCTTTATAATTTTGATTTACACCAACAATGGTCCGGACGGTGAACTTTGAACGGGTTTCCGTTTATTCTTCAGTTTGTGTAATATGCACCCTTAGGGAAGTGCAGCTCACTGGTTTAGAAGCAAGTAATTAACCGACTAGATACTCTGTCGTGTTTGTATACATGATTGTATGAAGCCATACTGTTTGTAGCGACACTAAATGTTGTGTGATGTGTACTTGAGTACCTTCATTTAATAAATGTAGCAGAAACGTGGTTATTAGTGGCTTGTATGAGGATAATAGGGATACTAGGATATGAGGACATGAGGACCTATGAGGGGTCCTCAGTATCCACAATGTTTTCATAGGTAACGACTGGTTCATCTCTGTTCTTAATGACAAGGTCACGTACATTTGTGGCTGAACAAAGGAAATCCTTTGGTTTGGAAGTGATTATTTTAAAATTACAGAACCTTCACGCTTCGCTACCCTAACAACCCCCCCGCTTCGGACGCATTAAAACGAAATTATCTCGCACTCACCGCGAATAGCGTGCTGTTCGCGTGCAAACGGTCCACGTAGTTGGAGAAGCCGTCGCGCGCGATCCTCACCCGGAACCTCTCGGAGAGCGGCTGCGCCCGCCGCGCGTCGTGCAGCCACAGCAGCAGCTCCGCCTCGTCGCCGCCGGCGGTGTGGCCGAAGTCGCGCATGCTGCACATGAGATGGTAGGACTGCACGGTCGCGGCGGGCGCGGGCGCGTTGCTCGTGAGCGTGCCCGAGTTGAAGCTGCTGCCGGAACCGCCTCCCGCGCGGCGTAATGTCCCCCGGCACTATAGAAAACGGACCGAACTCATAAACGCTGATGACGTTTGAAAATGTTTTTTTTTTTCACCCATTTATTGATCTCCGGATCTCCTCTCATAGTGAGGTGCATTTTAGGCCCTACTCTACCACGTCGGCCAAGTGCGGATTGGTAGACTTCACATACCTCAGAAAATATTATATAACTTATAACATCTCTAAGGTGTGCAGGTTTCCTCGCGATGTTTTCCTTCACCGCTATAGCAAGTGATATTTAAATTTTACGTAATAAATCAGAGGTACGTGCCAGGATCGAACCCACACCCCTCGGAGCGGAAGGCTGAATTCAAACCACTAGACTATCACTGCACGAAAATGAATATAATGACTTAAAGTTGAATATAAGAAGTAACCGTGTAAAATATCTCACGCTGCCTGCAACTCCATACATTATGTTTACGGACCTTGAATCAAGAGTCTAAGCATTTTAGTGTGACGACGAAATGATGCAAAATTGTTATGATTGTATAACACTAAAATAATAAGAATAAGTAGTAAAGTGCGACGAACAATATGAGTTTCCTGCTACGCATGTACTCGTATGTACTTAAAGACAAAATTGTGTCATTTTTGACCGACTTAATTATTGTATTGTGTTACGTATTTTTGTTCGTACACTTATATTATTTTGCTGATGGACAAGTTCCTCTCATAACGAGACGGTTTAAAAGAAACAAATTAACAGACAACACACATCTAGGTTCATTGTGATATACATATAGATTTTTAACAACGCTTCGATGTTGCGAAGGAAGTTATTACGCGTCGCGAGATAGCGCTGATAACCGTATGATTCAACGGCCTTGCCCATCGCCCAGTATGGAAACGCCTTTACGAGCCCAGTGTGGAAACGCCTTTACGAGAACTTCGACCTCCGGCGTGACACCAAACGATGTGTCCGTAGATGGCGATTGGTAAATTGGCCGAGATAGCAGACGCGACCAAGCGTTCGATTGGTTCGATTTTAGGTAATGGCTTTATAACAACTCAATCTTATATACTCGTATGTATAAAAATCCCGAGGCACGATGTTTCTCCAACTAAGTGTTGTCTTTGATAGAAAAAAAAAACATTGACTTTGCTATAAAAAAAATTATTAGGACATTTCAAATTATACCGGTATATCGGTATTGTCGATTTATAAGGAGTTGGTTATGGTATAACATAACATTTGTGAGAATGATGTCAAACGATACTTGTAAGTAGTGTACATGGTAAGCTTTACACAACTGGTGCGAATTAAGTAAAACATTTACATTTTAGTTACAACAGGTTGAGTCTCACGGCTTCACTGAGGTGGAATGCTGCTATTGATAGGTTAAATATTTGTTACGATTATTATGCCATAACCCCGGGTACCTAACGGGTTAGGTTGAGCGCACCGAGTGTCAAATATCTCTGTCCTTACAAACCTGACGTGCTTCGTCTACATTCATCACTCTCTTGATGCATACGCGCCGGTTACGGAGACTCTTGACGCCACCGCCAGCCAGTGTCTGACCTATTTGGTCGAGCTAGGACAATCTAGATCTCCCCCGGCAGATAGGTTAAATAGTAGATACTTTTTTATTACTATACTCATACAAACTGAAGAGCTTACATCCCCTATTTAACCGCTCCTAAGGGTCGTAATGTAACATTATATAGCCTATAACCTTCCTCAATAGAGGCTATAAAATGATAGCACACGATATCAAAGCCTTTGTCTCTTTTGGGGTCAGATGCTAGTGTGTGAAGTTGTCTTATATTTATTAGTAATTTGATATAGAACATTAAGGAATGAATAAAATATCTTACGACTAAAGTGTCTTACAAATGTCGCATCGGTTTATAAGTTGGCATGACATAGGGGGGAGACTTTGGCAGAATACAAAATTCAAAGAAGACTTCGATACTCGAATTGCACGTTGTTCGCATGTAAATGTTAGGAATCTGGAATGTATGTGGAATAAACTATGCCTTATTGCGTTCGACGTAAGGTATATAATGTTACTTGAGTTGAGTTTCAAATCGCTGACTATTTATTCGAATTACTTACTTTATTTGTGGGACAAGAATATGATAATGTGTAACTGTTACGTACGTATGCATATAGATATATTGCGGGTGGATTCTGAACATTTGTAAGCGCATGAACATTTTTAAAACATTCGAAATGTTATTATTATCGTTATATCATCACGCCGGGTCCCTAACGGCGTAGGCAGAAAGCACCGAGTGACAAATGTCTCTATCCTTACAAACTTGACGTACAATATATATCACTGTATAGTTTGATACAGGTACTTTTAATTCACAAATATACAACAACCTAAAAATCTAAACTAATTTATCTAACACCACACAAAATACTTTAACTAGATCATGTATTTCATAAATCATCCTATATTCTGACTACGATCAAAACTTGCCAACATACTAAATTTCGTTAAAATGGTTGCAATAATCAATGCGTGATAAGAAAATAAATAAACAGAAACACGTCATACATATGCAGATGTTACCCTTGCAAATATACATTTTATATATTTTGTTACATTATGTATAAGTTTGAATGACCTCGTATATCCTTATGCATATGTATATGATTAGTGTATCACTAATGTGAGTAACATACGAACGAGTCATACATACAGTATATGAAGAAAGGCATAGTTCGTTATTTTAAATGAAAAGGGTTATTGACCTCTAACAAACTTCATATCGGTAACCGCTCATGACGGCTTGTATCATTACATTGGACTTGTTCATCACATAGTTACCAAGTTGGGACCAGTTTCCCTTCTTCCCGTTTAGCCGCTTGCCCGGTTCTAGTTCGTAGCTTTCCAGTGCTTTGAAATCACTAATCGGTAGCTAAGTTTTTGCTTCAGCAAGACATTTAGAAAGTTATATAAGCGTGCAAAGGTGTTTATACTCGATTCGTAAATGGTACTAAGACTAGTATTGGCAGGAATTAAATCATACGTTACCAAATGATTAGTAGACGTAAAACTGTTTGATGTCATTTTGGGGCCTATTAAATGTTTTTGAAGATGTCAGAACCCTTTTCAAAAGGGCGCGTGAGCGAGAACATCGGCGTCGTCGAAAACGAGCAATGGCCGCTTGTTTCCGTGTATGGGGGTAGAGTATCGCACAATGCATTACCAATTTTCACTCCTATTCATAAATTCTCAAGTGATTTTTGATGTTTTGGTCCCCTTCCATCATGTTTTTAATGAACCATGAGAGGAAACGTACATTATTCAGCTTAAATTGCGCAAATGTGTATATTTGTAAATACAAGATTAATTAAAGTCTTGAATTCATGTCTAATCTCTGATAGACATACCATTCAAAGTTAAATATGAAATCATATTTACTACAAAAATATAAACATTTATTTATTATTTATGATCTGTAGCCATAGGTTTGCAATAGGGTAGCAACGTTCATTAATTAATATCCATAAAACAAGACATTAAAACATTATACAAATATATGTAATCGAATTAACACGCCTTCACGTTCGCTCCTAGAACGTGGGAGTCGGAACCGTTAGCCGGTATTCTTTGTGGGTATATATTGAAAACTGTACCTAAATATATCGGAATTCCAATTGCGTCACAATGAGCGAATTAATGACTTATATGCCATGAATCATAACGAATACCGTTTGTTTGTGTAAACAGGGCAAAAACAGATAAAACTGCACGTACGATACTTGATGACAGCTGGAATAAATTAAATGTGATGTAAGCTTAAAGTAGTGTCAAGCCCATTATGGAAATTTATTTATAGACATAGACAAGATTGCTTTATGGTGATATAAGTTATTAGAGTTGGTAACTTGAATCTCGACAAGCCTGGATTTTTTTTTAAATTTTATTTATGTACATACAATGACGCCAAAGAGACATGAACATTGAACGGCTGTACAAGGACACTAGTTATTTCATACCGAAATAAGCATCTTCCAGTAGACCCGCAGGTGGGAGTCATTCGGTGAAACGAACCTAGTGCGTACAATATATAGAAGAATCTCCTCTAAAACAATACATGAATATAAATATAAATAGGACTGTTATAACATTGGAATGTTGTACATTTTTGTGCTATTATTCAATAACAATTATATAAATAAGACGTACCTACGTAATAATGTATTACAAAAATAATATCAAACAAAATACATCGATTCCAACATTATAACACAGGCGATTCTAACACCAGGATACCGTAGAAACCATACAAGAAGACGAATACTCACTGCTGCCGCCCTCTCGGCGCTCTCCACGTGTACCCTGTACAGCTCTACAAGGCTGATGTCCTCCGGGTCTACGGCCTCCGCGCCACGACGCGGCACCAGTTCCAGGCCCAGTTTTCTATAATGAAAAAAAAAAAAAAACAATTGCAAATAGTCTTTCTACATTACAATCCAGAAAGGATCATTATAACAATAAAAAAGATTTCTTACCACGGAGCATGCCACCTATAAGATAAATTTTTGACAACCTTATTTTTCCCTTTTGGACTTGAAATCACTTTTCATAATGAAAAGGGTTGAGACCATAGTACTCTACTTTCTGACACAACTAACTTTACAAGTCGTAAGTGCATGGTGGGATTTGAACCGCAAACATGTTTAAAATCGCAGGTCAAAATCTATTCTACTAGACTATTAATGCTTATGCTTACGAAAATATTTCGTATTTTGATGGTATAATCCTTTGACTAGGGTCCGACAAAGGAAACTTACCCACAGCGAATTTACAACCACTAGTAGGTTTGCTAAAATAAAACGCCGGTTTGAGGTAATCCCTCACAGAAATATATCCCTCTTTTACTATAACATTGACGTCTTTGAGTCGCCTGCCCGTTGGCTTCTCATGTAGCGTGAGGAAAAATGAAAGTATTGCAATATTGTTTTGAAGAATCCCTAGCGAAGCTTTTAACCGCAACAGAATTCCTCGTAAGAAAACGGTACAACAAAACGACTACATCGACAGAGTATGAATATTGTGATTCACTTAAAATACATTCTAAGAATTAGCTTATACAATACCTGCCGGATACCATGCAAATGTTTAAGCGAAGGCTCTACGAAATATATTACCTATCAGAACTGAAAGCAATTCGCAGTTAAAATAAAATAATTAAGCTTTAGGGCCACATACATAGATGTGTATTAAGCAGATTTTTCTGTTGATCCTCGCCTCGTGTATCATGATCGCGACGCCATGAATAACACAATCTAAGAATATTGTCATACCTTAACGTCCTTAACGCAGTAGGCAGAAAGTGCAATACGTTTAAGAATAACGTTTCGAGAAAAAAAATTCTAAAAGTCAAATTAGGTATACAAAGATATAAACGGACCAATAATAAAATAATCAGTCACGTATTTGTCATTGTGTAAGGAGCTTTCAGTCTAGTCACGTAACTTGTATATTTGCATGTCGAAAATAAAATAATTGTGTGTTTGATCAATCCTGTACCAAAAACAATAGGACCTATTAGGTACGATTTTTAAGTCAGTCGCTTACAATTTTTATATATATTGCTGTCAATACCGAACACAAAATTAAAACATTTGGAACTTTGTTCAAAACTTAAAAGGTTTCTCATTTTTCTAGTGTAAGCGAAAACATATCGTTAAGCTTATTTCCTATAGGAGTAGGCAGAAACTAAAGATATTCCGCTGGCTACAGTTACAACAAACAGTACAGATAAGAAATAAATTAAAAAACACTGCTACGTCAAAAGCATCTCGAATAGACGTGCATGCAGAGTTATTAGATTTAATTAGCACTTATTTATAATAGAGCATATCTTTTTTCTCTGCATAATATACATATAACACATTATATAAAGTTTCACTCAGGGTCGATAACAATAATTTTGTTCGCGCCTGTAATTGGCATACCTACACATCTGCCACCCGTCCTTAGACTAGCTTAACTTAAACTTAGAATTGCGTGTAATGTTGTGGCGTATATAAATAAATAAACAGTCCAAATCCGCCAAAATGGGAACCCGATATACACCGAACATTAATTGCACGCTTCAACATCCTGAAAGCAGTGAGTGGTAGACAAAGTTATCATGACAAATCTTACGACAGAACGGCATTAACAGGCGAGACGAGTCCACCGGCGTATCACTAATTCGACTAGTTTCTTATTCAAAGTTCCAAGACCTTTACCTTGGCAACTTAACATTCACCACAACACATTTAACGTACTCAATTACATCTACGGAGCTATTGTTAGAAGAGTGAATTTTGCGTAAGATATTCTATATAGCATGTGATTTTGCAACTGATATTGAGATGTGCCTATATAATGTATTTAAATAAGGCACCTACCTTGAATCATTTTACGGTTTATCGAAAATTGATCTGTCCGTTTGAAAATCTTATCGTGATCAATTTGAAAAAATAGTATTATTATCAATTTTCATAGATTTCATAAATCCGACCGTCCAGGAAGTTTCTATCATTTTATTCCCTCTCGCCTGAGAAACGGGTGCGATTGAAGTGTTCCCATGAGAAGGCGCACAGATCTGTTTGGTGTGCAACGGAAAGGTCGCCAAACCAGTTATACGAGCGACAATGGACCACGGCTGACACTGATTGCGGCACGTTGCCAACCGATATATGGCGAAACGATCATCGGGCTTTTCGTAATGGAACGATTAATCGATTCATTTGCTAAATCGACATAAATCACCAATTTCGATTTGAAACAACAAAAACCAACCGTTTTTAATACCTACTAGAAGGTAATGTAATGGATTGTACATTTCGGTTTGTTAAATGCCATTTGCGAGGTAGCGCACAGTGGAAACAATACCATTGCATCTACGATAGAATGGTTAATTTAGGTAGTCATGCAACTTAAAGGTCACTAAACCAGATACCGAACATCTACGTATACTACGGGCAACGGGCTGGCGACGCTTTACTGACCAGTGTGTGACAATAGGGTTTTAGATGTTATGTCTACTACATAATGTTAGGTTAGACGACTGTGTTCTTATAACGTAAATATGTAGTAAAGTTTATGTAGGTCGAGTACACATACCTATGTAAGTTTTTAAATTTGGAACACGATAAATTTATGACTGACAGAATAATTTGTAAATACGATGAAAGTGTATAGGTTCCTTCCTACCGAAAAAATTCGTCGGAAAATTAATTCTCCAAGAAAAAGTTGGTAGTAGTGATATGAATTGATTCGATAACTAATATTATTACGTTTGAAACGTTACCGAAATAATGTAGACGTCTAGATAGTGCCGGCAGCGACACCCGCGGACTGGTAAATCAAGTTTAGCCGCGTTCAGCGCATCGAACTCAGGAATGTTAACCATGTTACGAATATTACTTACACCCAACTATTTCTCGGTTTGCCAATAATACATACTACTATCTACATTAGTTAGTGAGCGATATTAATAATACAATCTACATTAATGGGTATTCCATTAAGCTTTAATTATGTCGAACTTGTTGCGTACTACGCTGCAAAATAGAATATGTATTTATTAGTTTTTCAGAACGTTATAAAATATATTAAACTAGCTGACCCAGCATACGTTATTGTATATTTATATAAATTGTATTTCTCTACTATGTAATGCACGTTATTACACATGTAAAGCTTTCTCTTGTATCACTCTATCTATTAAAACAAACCGCATCAAAATGCGTTGCGTAAATTTAAATATCTAAGCATATATAGGGACATACGGCGGAAAGCGACTTTGTTTCATACCTACTACTATGTAAAGATGTTTAAACACTATCCGATTCTGGGGCCGTATTGAAGAAAAGTATCTTTTACAAATAATTCTAATAGATAAACAAAAGAGACAAAATATATAGAATTGAAGTTGGAGGATTTTATTGGCCACTAACGACATTTAGGCGAAACGTTAGTATTTCAGGTATTTGGTTTCAAAGTCGAATTCAGATATGTACTTATATAAAAATAAATAAATTATGATGAGAAACATACAAAAATCCACTAATAATAACACATTCCACCGATTTGATATGTATACATAATCAAATATAAATTAGTATCACAATTGAATGGGAAGTTGTAACTAGGTCAACCTAGAGAATTATCTATTTCAAATTCATAACACAACTGGCGTCTAGCGTCGAGGGATATATTTGAAAAATTCACAACCCACCTAACGTCCGATCCGAAATCATTAACGTTAAGTAGGTGTCATGCCGTTTTTTTTTTTTTTTTATTTTTTTTCAAGTCCGACGGACCGGGCTACAGGTAGAACGGTCTGCGCGCCTAGCCAATGACAGAGTCGATGCGGCCAGATGAGTTGACCTCAGCTTGAGCCATTAAAGTACTTGCCACACTATAGAAGATTCTTTAGAAGCGTTGAAACCGCGTCCTCGCAATGGAAGGACAAGAAAAATAGTGCAACTTTTTTCAACCTTCTCTATTGGTCCACTACAGAACCGGGTCTCCTGTTATAGTGAGGGATTGGCAGAATTCACACACCACATAACATCTCTGAGATGTGCAGGTTTTCTCACGATGTTTTCTTTCACCATTATAGCGAGGGATATTTAAAAACGTTTTACGCAAACGTTTTAATAAGCACTAAACACTTATATGTTAAGGATTCGTACAGCAACAGCCTTTTTAGTTATTATTAGTTAATGTTACATTAGAGGTTGGTAAGTAATATGATTGTTTATATCACAAAGTTAAAATTTAACTGTCAAAATCAAACTAACGACGGCAAAACGATATTATGGCAACCGAAGACTATACAAAAAGTCGGTCACCACTATGGAACAAGAGGAAGTGAAGCCCTACACGGTTACGTCAACTTAGGTCTAGATGTAGGTACTAACAATTTCGACCATATTATGTTCAGAGACGCTGAAAGTGAGACAATTGCCTTAAAAACGTTCTCGCGGGTCCGATAAGTTATTATTAATTGTAAAGACTGTAGCGGCATCTTAATGTATTTGAAATAAATGTAAGATTGTCGATAGAGATATTTCAAATATTCGCAAGCCTCAGAATGGCGTATTGAGGATGAATGCGTCGTTGAAGTCTTATGTTATGAGTGCTTTCTTATCAACTCATGTAGTCGCATTAAGTTATCAGGAGGTCAGGTGGGTGCAATAATAATTAATTACTTACGTAAAATTGGAGACTGTTATCTAATAATATATAAACCTAACAGGTTAAAAAAATTGTGATAAGTATTGTGACTTAAATTCTTGCGTTAAATTACGTTTTTGTGCAATATGTTTAATTAGTTCTCGATTATTGAAAACGCCAAATAGATTTCTAAAAAACTTAAATAAAAGAGGAGAACACAGAGAAAGAAATCATTAATACATTATAATTATTATCGAACAAAGTTATTTCAAATCTAATTATAATATTACTGGATAAACATAAGTTAACGTATTATTTTTGATGCGGCAAAAATTGAATTGTAATTTGGTGAATTTGTTTTAGTAACAAACACAATATAGAAAAAAAACCTTAGACACAATATTCAAATATCGACATAATAAACGCAGTGTTAATTATACGCCGCAAGCAATTTTCACCCGTTAAAACCAGTAATCATAATAGCTCCTACAAAAAATTGGCGTACAAAACTTAAAAACGGCCACGGAGAAAACGCAAGTTAAGACGGACCGAACTTGTTCCTCGATGGATTCTGTCCGACTACTGTGCATTTGCTTGGGTTGCGCCAGAGGGAGATGGGCGATGCGGCCGCACATGGAGTCGACAAGAGCGAACGAGACAGGTATAGGTGCGCACACGCCGTTAGAGTTCGGTAGTGATACACGCGCAACGCGCAGGAGGCCGAGCGAGTGCGCTTTCCAGTTCGTGTTCCCGACCCATGAGCAGCTGGTGTGCGGTGCGCCGGCCACTTTTGCCACTCGTTTTACTCCAATAATTTGACTACACTCTCCGTCGTATCCCGAATAATAATTATGACGTAAAATTGGCGTGGCGACGGCGGCACGATTAACGTGAGGCTGTGTTTTGTTGTGTTGTGAAAAAAAGGGACGAAACGTGCGGGTTTTTTTTTTTTAATAAATCACTGGCGCTGTAGAAAAGTCACTAACTTATACGTTTGAAAAGGTAAGTTATGCCACAAAAGCTTAGGAGGTATTGGGACGCGCTAAGCGCCTATCGACGACGCGAGGAATGCAGTTTGACGGCATACATATGGGCATGTGCAGGAACAAAAGCCTTGTGCACAGTCATCACGGGCTCGTTTTTTTTTTTTGTTTTGCCCGCTTTCTCGCCGGGGCGGTTGCTTAAACTATATTACATGAACGAAAGCTACATATAGTGAGCTGGTTATGAATTGAACGAGTTACATTGGTGTTACAAGGTTTACACAGGTAGCGGCCGAGATCTCATTTACCTGAGTCGTGGGATATACAGAGAAGGGACGCTGTTCCCTTTAACGGGAATTTTATTTGAATAGAGTGGACGGTCGGTCGTGAAAATTATTATTTAAAACTAATTTGACTAAGAAATTTAAAATTCAAAGACCCGTTATGTCGTTAAATTTGGCACCGCACGTAATGAATCGCAATGTAATTAGATAATTGACTCATACCTGTAATATAAGAGAAAGGTTATTTTAAGTGTATTGTTGCATTAACAATAACATGGGGTCATTAATTATTTAATTACAAATTGTGTAATATCTCAGCAAATTGATTTTCGTGATGTTGTGGTTTAGCGAAAACTCGCCGCCTTAATTTAATTTGAACTTAGATTTGAACGAATCGCAAATTGAAGTAATATCGCAGCGTTTTTATAAATATTTAATTTTCTATTACGATTTGCTTATCTATTGACAAATTTGTTACGATGAACAAGATTTATTTCCATTTAATACAATATTATTATTATTAGGAGATGACGCCACATTGTCAATAATAATGTAAATTATAAAAACGGTGAACATTACAGGTATAAAATTTCAAGTCGTATTGTTCGTATCGGCGCAATCTATACGCATTTCGAACCGTTCAAAACACGAATTCCTAACAGGGCTCCGTATTTAAATAACAAATGGCATACATGAGACGCGACTAGGAAATAATGGGGTTCCCAGCGCGCACGGGTACCTCGTGTATTGGACGAAAGGGGCATATCTTAACAGGTCACATGCATAACATTGGATCCAGATTCTTGTCACGGAGCGTGCGCACCACCTGCATTGACGACTCTTGTAAGCGTACCGCGATAGCCCCTATCTCAGAGACGTAATGCCCGGTTAGTAATGAGGTTGAATAGTACACATACTTTTATTATTCTTTGGGAACTATGCACGCTACGTTGGTATATGAGGTAATAATTTCCTTATGATTAGAAAAATAAATTTTCAAGTCAAATTATGTGTTGTATTCGTGTTATCGACCAAATTCAACAGGACGGTGGCGAGATGAAGTATGCTCATGGCTTTGTTGACTCGCATGGAGATATCAGTGTCAGTTAGCGTTGCAGTTGCCGTCATTTTTGTTAATATAGAACTTGTCGAAATAAAATACGGCTACAGGGAAATGATTGTGTGGATACTTTTAGCGCTTAAGTTAATACGAAAAATAATAGGACCTTCAGAAAAGCGAGAAAATTATAAACACGCGTAATTAAATATTTGAAGGATAATTGTGCGTCGGTTCATTCAAGCGCCATTATTCACTGCGATTACAGTTAAAAAAAATTGTACAAAATTTTAATAGTAATTAATTAAAAGCCTCGTAATGCGGAATAGACATTATATGACCTTTTTATCTATGACCTTTTTATGAATGAGGATTTTGCACTTTAAACGTAAAGTATTTTTAAAACATCTGATGATCAAGTATTATAAGAAATTAGCTCATATGATCGCCCCGTTCATAGAAATAAATACTTGACATTAAACTGGATCAAATGGTACCTATACATCTATTACGCTTTAGCGGTAACAGTTTTGAGGAAGACAATGGCAATGCAAATGAGGTCTTACACTAGTTCGAAAGTCGATAGAAGCCTACTCATATCGTATGCGGCGCACGCGATATCAATTAAGCCGTACAAGTTTTACAATGCGAGTCTTGTTTACGAATCCTTTAGAGCGCATCTGTAACTTTGGCCTTAGATTGATAACGGCATACTGACGACACATGTACGAGATAAATTGCGTCATACCAAAGCGTAACGGAACGGAAAAAGTTTTTAAAAACATCATATTTTTTTGTTACACTTTTGAAATAATATCCTTATTTTGAACATCATAAAATCGTGAGATTGTAAATATATTTACCAAAAAAAAATCCTATAGCAACAAAACCAAACACAGTGTAGTGTCTCAACGATTACCTCAATCAACAGGGTAACGATATATAGATAGAATATTGTTTACATGAACGTCAACAATACACGCATGAAACCTTAGCCGGCACGGCTAGCGCAACCGCAAGGCGAATATATCCGTATCACTGGACGCTCAATCGATGACGAAAAAACACCCGACAACCATTGACGGGCGACGGATGCGATTACAAACAACAAATACACTAAACATACAACGATACAGTAATAATAATGAACATAACATCACACCAGGTCCCTAACAGGGGAAGGCGGAAAGCACCGACTGCCAAATATCTCTGTCCTTGCAAACTTGACGCGCTTCGTACATACACGTCGGTTTCGGAGACTCTCGACTCCTCCGCCAGCCAGTGTCTGACCTACTTGGTCGAGATAGGGCAGTCTAGGTCTCCCTCGGCGCCTACATCCAACAACACTCGCATTGTATATCTGCTTTGTCATTCTTTCATCATCCATTCTTTCCA
>DWUN01001968.1:0-15013 GCA_018249975.1 Passova gellias | reverse complement strand
GTGCGGTGCGTGCGGCTCGGCAGCCTCTCGTGTTTGCTCCGCTTGCTTTTAATGTTTCCAAATACCATTGCCCGTTCGATAACTATAAAACTCAACATACATTTTTAAACTCTCAAACATTTTGCTAACTGGCTAAGATCTAGTGAAGAATATATTTGAATTAAAGCTTTTCCTGTATCTGTTAAATTCATCAAAGTTTAACGATTTATACATGTTTAGTTAACATTGGAAACATTGGTTACTGAATAAATTAAATTAAATCTATTCTAAACAGATTTAGTATGGAAATATCGCTCACAATTCTAAATTTAAACGTTATCGGCACACAAAATACCGTTAGTACACATGCCGCAACGGTTACATCTGTAAATAAACACGGCAAGTGGAGGATACAAGCGGCCGACATCCGCACGTCGCCTTGAGGCCTTTCAGCGTCCGCCACCAGCGCCCTCCGCCCCCCGCCCTCCGCCGGCGATCGTATTCATTATTGTGACAATTCCACACACGGCTACCCGATTCCAAATTGGGCAAAAATAAACTGATAAACACAGATATAAATTGAATATAGAACTCGTGTAGATATTTCTATTCCACCCAGACATCACAGAAAAACGTCCTCATCACATCAATGTTTGCCTCGATGGGACTCACACCGGCGACCGCCGGTTTAACAGTCAGTCTCGACCACTAGACCGAGAGCGCGGTCGAATATATGTATATTATAATACTAGAATGTAAGCAGAACGGATGCAACGAAACGCCTAATCTCAAAATTAAGAAAAACTAAAAATAAATACTTAAGTGT
Organism: Passova gellias; assembly: GCA_018249975.1. Taxonomy (NCBI): domain Eukaryota; kingdom Metazoa; phylum Arthropoda; class Insecta; order Lepidoptera; family Hesperiidae; genus Passova; species Passova gellias. The sequence goes on along the minus strand of DWUN01001968.1, from coordinate 14,208 downwards.
TCTTAGTCTATAGTTATTTAGCGCTAATCTCGTCGTATGTGTCGCTTAGTAATGGCGTAATTGCTTAGAGATGTAACTGTTTGTTAACTAGGAGTAACGTCCTGCTTGCAAGTATACTATGCCATAGATATGTGACTATCACGAAATTATTAAATGGGTAGTAATAAGAATAATAATTATATCATTGGTTTTGTTAAATGATCCAAATTAGGGTAAAATATCAGAATGCTTCTGACGAGATGTTATAGTAAATTGAAAATAACTGGATATAGAACGGACAAGAGTAGGTTTTGTGGCGTTGGTTGGGGGAGGCCTGGCTACAAGAGAGTTAGGACACTCTGCTTTACCCTCATATAAATCGGACAAAAAAGTAAGAAATAATAAAAAAACTAAATTAGTTTAAGGGAAATCCCGCAGTTGAAACTTAGTCGTTGCATCGTGTACAGAGTAAATGAGTCGATAGAAGTCTGTGAGAAGGGTAGTCGGTTCCAATCCTGTGTTTCCACGTAGCCCTATACGAAAAGGGCGCGGTACAAGGTACGTAGTAAGTACACAGGGTGGAATACGTTGTAGAACGGCACATATCACACGAGCGTATATAACAAGCGGCCCGCGGCCGGCGGAAACACGACATAAACCATGTTACCTTAATTAAGTGCGTGCGTGGTACACTGCGTCGCCTGAACCGCGCGCTAGGCGCGCCACGACTAATATACATGACTTTAAATCAGCTAAAGTCGTTTTGCAACAATACACGAATGTGACATATAATGGTGAATATTCTCAAGCAGGATGGTCTACCGTCCCCATTGTTGCTGGTACAGGAAAAATAAGTTACGCAGATACCGGCAGCATTTGCTTTAAAAAATTTGGTTTTTTAGATTCCCATGGTCGAACAAATCAAAAGGTCTTTAACCCCTACTGTATCGAGTACTGCTATATATACCCGAGATTACATTTTAGACAAAACATAATTTTGACCTCCTGTAAGGTCAGGTACCGAGACCTTGCTATCTTTATTTTTACTACGCCATTACATTCTTACCATCGAGTGAGATCTTAGTCGGACGCAAGATTATAGTTTGAGTTACATTCGGTACCTTATAATGTATAAAAGGGTTTGTAATTGAATTCGTTCAAAAGAAACCACCTGGTGAGATTTCTTAGATACTGCTTTTATTTCTGAGGGCTTTTTCCCTGTCACATAGACCTTTATCCTTTTCATACATGCTCCTGCCGACCCGCGCGGCCTCGGCGCAGGACGCGCGTCCATGAAACGCCGCGACAGAAGATGCGCGTCACGGGCACGGCTACGGCTAACTAATAAAACAGCCGTCATTTGTGCAAATAGTTTTAGTTATTTTCGCGTCCGAGTGTACGGCCGCTCAGCCACACCGACTACTCCTTGAGTCCGTGCGACAACCTTATTCGTGTCAATGACAAGTGCACACACAGTCACACACGCATACACACGCACACACATGCACACACACGCACGTGCACACTATCTACACGGTCGCGATTGGCCAAGATGTGTGATATCTACGAAGGTTCGCTATATCTGGAACAGGTTGCATACGAGAACTTAAAATATCTATTATGTATGCCATATGCATTGGGTAACTGTAAAATTGAATGTACTAATGAATTATATACACGTAGGTTATATATTCAGTAATTAGTGGTTTTTTCTTTATATTATCTTGATAGAGTAGTGTTTTCGATTGCTGCCTCCCAGTCCGGGAGTCCGAGATTCCAATCCCGGGACAAACATCAGCTTATGTTATGAGTTTTTCAAAGACTAAGTATAGCTTACTATAACGGTGAAGTAACCCTAAAGTCTAAATAATCATTCCACCTTTGATCTTCGTTCATAGTGAAAAGCTTAAAGGTCATTACTTCATATCCCTCAGATAACATTTATAAAAGATAATAAACAGTCAAAGAAAACTTTTGATAAAAGACGTGAAAGCACTGACAGCACAACTTAGCCTTCGATATTTTGCTAATGCACGGAAAAAGCTAAAAAATGCAACCACCAAATGTTAAAGTCTAATTTTTAGCATTGAAACAACTAAATGGAATTAGTAAGCAAAGTAGGGACGCACCGGGCCGAATGCATTTGCAACGGGGATAATGCATGGAGCAACTGTATTCATAGTGCATGTTGCAAGCGCCCAACTAGGCCGGGTCACTCATCAATTTTAATGGCTTATCTAATTTACTGAAACCGAAATCCTTGCGTGGTTTAAGCTGGGTTTACATGGACGTCGCTAATTTTTAAAATGAACATCCCATCGGCCGTACCGGTGACCGTACAATATGTGTGTGCAATATCGTGGACGTTTTCGATACGGACTATTCTTTGTATAATATCAACTTTATATGGAAAGTGTAAAACTTAAACCCACGGATGGATGGGTTGGCAAATATTACAAGAAAAATGTCTAACATGGGTAGGTTTCCTCGCTATAGTTTTCTTCATCCTTATAGCAAATTATATTTAATCTTAAAAATATACGTGATTCTATAAACTCAGGAGTATATCAGTGTTTGAACTCTAAAACACCATATGCCACAAAATGAAATAATTTTTTTGGTCATTTTGAAATATTCGCGGTTCTCTCGAAACGCTTTGATTCATTAGTCGGTGTTTGCGTCTTAAACCGATTTGGAATTGATATAAGTGATGCATCTGCACTCGCGCAGCGGACCCATGGATACAAACACTTTAATGCAGCCATTGAAATACATCCACTTTCGCGAGTTGGGCTCCGACGTCTACTCGCTTTACTTCACGACTTAGCATGGGAATATTTGATACAAAATATATTGTTCAAGGAAAAACACTCGATCCTCTAAACTATTCACTGCTAGCATTACACCCATAGATCGGAACATATCTGAATAGCCGGTGTCATTAATCATATTTGACTTCTTGTATAAAAAACGTGACTGCTAAACCTTAGGTCGCGAGTTCGATTCCCACTCACGACAAACATTTGTGTAACGAGCACATTCGTTTGTTCGATTTGAACCCGAACGACTAACGCATTAGGCCATAACGTTGCATCCGAAAATGATTTAACGCGCGTTATAATTATTCCTTTCGAGATCGTATCGATATACGCACACATGTATGCTTTTATAAATGTAATAAATAGTGCCGCTGGCAAAACTAGAGTATGAAATATCTCAACCAGTTTGTAATGAAATAGGTATTCTGCGGATTTGTCGAGGACACCACAGTAACATTTGCAACTAATATGTACATCGACTTCCGTCAATAAATCAGCCCCGGGTCCCCCCCTCCCACCCCCACCATACGCCGCTCCAGTTTGGAGATTATAATATTTTTGGTGTAAAAATAAAACCACCATAATATAATTTTTTTACATATATTTTTAGCCAATTCTGAAAAACTCCACTTTAATACATCATAATAAAATGTTAGTTGTTTTGTAACTGTACGTTTTTATTAATACATTTTTGAAAATTATAGAAAATTTTTATTTAAAACGCATCCATCCTAGGGTAGTAGTTCCAAATTAAATCAAATCATACCAAGGTCTAATCACAAATGCTATTTATATATTTTAAATACTCTGAGCCACCCAGTACACCCGCTATCGCTTGTGATGTAAAGTACAGTCCGTTTGTTAGCGATTGAAGAACTTACGTCTTCATTTTGAGTGAGTTATTTTTGTGTTCAATTTATTGATATTCGTAAGAATCACTAACTTTATCGTGGTCGCAAACTTTGTTTTATCTATAAAACTTTCGAATATGAAAATCTGAATAATTTCAATGAATAATCGTCGTAATGAAATAAACAGAAAAGTCCGCATTAAATTACAGCAAGAGTAACTTTAAATGAGACATAATTTCTATTAAGACATTATCCATTGACGTGTTACGGTACCCGTTCGAAGAATGTTATATTGCTCGTAACGATATAATCTAGCAATTTGTATATAAAGTTTTGAATTATACTTTTATCGATACGCCCTTTTACGAAGCACAAAGGCGCTCTCGTGAAGTGAACGTTAAAATTGAAATGAGTGAAGTTACGCGTTCACCGTCCGTTCCCCAGCTCTATTTCGTGTCCGCTATCAATGTCTCGACGACATAATTTGATCAATTTATTGCTTTTCACTTGGAGTTACGTGTTAATTTTGTTCAAATAAAAATGGGCGATTAAAATAATTGCTCACTTTAAAAATGCGAACTTAAAAGTGTTAACTAATATTCAAAATTCTCGCCTCGCAGTGTTTGTAACAAAACTCCTCCGAAACGGCTCGACCGATTCTCATGAAACTTTGTATGTATATTAAGTAGGCCTGAGAATAGGATGTAAACTATTTTTCATACTCCTAAGTGACGAGGGTTGTCTACCCCAAACAATTTTTTTTAATTTTTTGGACTATTTTTTTTATTATAATTTTTTTATGATTTAGCATTAAAAAATACATGCAACCCTAAATTTTCGCCCCTCTACCACCAACCCTTATTTTTTGTCCGTAATAACGGTATTCTAGAAAATTGAAATGCTCTCCAAAGTCACCATTCCACGCGTACGAAGTCGCGGGCATAGCTAGTCTATATATATATATTTGTATATGTTTGTTCTTGTTCTATGTTTGTTCGAAATAGAATTCAGTGAAATCGATACAATTTTGTGCAACATCCGGTGAACGTATTGCACGGTGTCGATTCAGGTACCTACGCTCTGTTCGTGTTCTGTAGGCGTAGAGGTTAGCGGTGACGTCATCACACAGCGACAATGACCGATCTATTTACGATGAAAATAAAACTTTTATAATGTTTATTTTTTTTTCTCGATAAATTCTCTGTTCTCTCTATGATAACGGCCCGTTCACGCTGATGAATCTTCGTCGTACTGTTTTTTGTCGGGAATGCGGAGGAATCATGTTCAAAGATTTCAGGGTAGAGAGCTAGAGAGGTCGTATTGCCGACGTGACCATTGCCATGGAAACTTGTATTATGAGGATATTACAAGAGAGTTATTTCGATCAGAGAATTGCTTCAAGTTGCTGTTGCACTCAAAGTAATTGTCGATATAATTTATGTTAGTGTCTACAGATGCTGCTGACCTAGTACTTCTAATATAATGCATTTTGTTATTCTTATATTTAGGTCGCGACCTTCGGGCATGCGCGAAACGCCAGTTACCTACGTCATAACGTTGAGGCTTTTGCTGCCTATAGACAGTCGGGTACACGACCTGGCTTGCTCTGTATTGAGAGCAGTGTTTTTTTGCATTATTCTCGAATAGAAACTAGGTCACAGGTACTCAGACAAATGAGAACTTGCTTTGAGTCTTTATGTTTGGTATTCTATTATTATTTTTCGGGAATGAAAATATACTTATTGTTATTTTATTTGCAAATGCTTTTTTGATGGTTCTATCAAGTCGTGCATTTAACTAATACGTATGAGTTTAATTATTCGCTGTTTACTGAATGTATTATAGGGCCCGAGTGATTTTAGTATTAAAAAAAAAGTAACATCAGTTTAGTTTAGTTTTTTTTATTTTTATTTATGCAGTTCACTGTTTTGAATACGTTCAGTCAACGAGATCGTAGGCGTAGAGGTTGTCAGTGACGTCACACGGCTACGAGGTGTGCGCGCGTTCCTGTGATGTTCAACTGTTTACCTGCCTCTTCATTATAAATAGGAAGTGGGTCACGGATATGTAGATAAGAGAGTCGAAAACAAAGGCTCGATCGTCTTTTGTTCTTTTTCCATGTCCAAACGACCATCTCAATGTTATCGCTGAAAAATGCTTAGCTTCCTTTTTTTGTATCTTTGCTTAGAACCGATTATTATTTATTATACTTGCCAATTAGAATCGTAAGTACATTATAAATTCGTCGCCGTCTAATAAATTAATCCCACCTGACTGTTAATAATGCAGTGCGTTAACGAATTCCTAATATAAAATGTCACTTGTCCCAACTCCAGTGTACCTTTCGTGTTCGATTAATATCAGGCATCGTATAGCTTCCGCTTGTTTTGATAATAAATAGAACGTGCATACACGTATTAATCTACATCGAATTTATATTGCTCCATCGAAAGAATTATCTATACTTCTACACTAATATTATAAAGAGGAAAGACTTGTGCGTGTGTGTGTGTATGTATGTAACGAACAGGCTCTAAAACTACTGGGCCGATTTCTAAAATTCTTTTACCATTTGAATGCTACATGATCACTGATCAATATGGGCTATATTTATTACAAGCTTTTGCCCGCCACTTCGTCCTTCTTCGTTTAGTGGAAAGTGGAAATAACAAATCGGCCAAATTACGTAAGAATTTTTTTTCTGATCGTATGAAAATAAACACAATCGTCGCAAACAGTTAGTGTGTAGGTTTGCCACGTGCCTCCTACATTCCGGACACCGGTCTCGATTGCACGGCGTTGGAGACGTGTGTCAGTAGGAGTTAGTTTCTAAATCCGTCTTGTTTGTTACATTGACGGAACCGTTCATTTCGATAATGGACAAAAAATACGTGAATAGCAACGGGCAGACAGCGGTCGCAAGTTGCCGCTGCCACAACACACTGACAATCTGCTAAATTGTACCGGACTGTTAAATTGTATCTATATAAGTATTATAATATATGTATACAAGCTTTTCCCGCGACTTCGTACGCGCGGAATAGTGACTTTGGGCAGCACTTGAATTTTCTAGAATTCCTTTGTTACGGAACGCCGAGAGTAGAAAATTATTAAAGTACTAATATCGCTATTAAAAGAATAGGGGTTGGTGGTAGAGGGGCGAAAATTTACGGTTGTATGAATCTATTTTTCAATGTCAAATCATAAAAAAATTAAAAAATTTGTCAAAAACAAAATTTTTGAGTGGACTGCCCTTATCAATTACGGGTATGAAAATAAGTTGAAATGAAAATAAGTTTCATGAGAATCAGTCAAGCCGTTTCCGAGGAGTTTTGTTACAAACACTGTGACATGAAAATTTTATATATCAGATATGTGTGTTTATCAGCTGTGTTTGGAATAAGATACACGTGTGGAATTGTCCCCAGTTATTATTATTATTATTTATGACAATTACTTGTATATCGTAGTGTAGCGGTTGTACATCAGATCGTATCAATGTTTAGGTTAAGGTAAATGTATGCGTACCTATGCAAATATTGTTCCCTATAACGGTATTTACGTTTAACACATTCATGGCAGGAAAACAAATCGTGTTTCGGTCATAATATAATGTATGTACTATCCTCGTTTGGTGCGTATTATGTCCGTTTGTTAAAACAGCTAATATATCAAACCTACTCGAGTACTATTTGTGATGTAAACATTTACACTAAATAATTTAGCTGGCAATTGACACCTCCGCCATGAATGCGTATCGATAACCAACGACTCGCCGGCCTTTCGACATTGGGTGTTAATGCTTTCTATCAATCGTTATTGTACCTAGTCGCCAACGTCATGCCTTGTCGAGCTTGCACTTTACTATTTTTCCATTGTAGGTACTCGTGCTTTTTATCGTGTTTCGCGTGGACCCTTTGTGATGTTATCGGTATGAAAAAAAAAACTGAAAGTCTTGTTCAAATTCCGTGAAATTGACTTTTGTAACTTACGAGAAAAACTCTGAGAAACTTTTTATTTGATACAATGCAATATTGTAAATGAAATCATAGTCGTGACCGTATAATATAGCGTTTCAATGGATCTGCTTAGGCTTGTGATATGTACCTAGGAATGTGTTATGACCTGATTATTTAGGTTTTGTCCATTCCACCATTGATGACAACTCAATTATAAAGTGATAGATGGTCGAAAAATATATTGATGTTTTAGGATACAGTACGTCTCGAATATAAACAGAATTAGGTGAACGTGAACGTATTTTTTTTATGTAACAGAAGATGTACATATATAATTAAAGGAATTCGTTAGGTTCGACATAGTGAGAAAGCTGGGCCAAGGGACGTATGGCAAGGTCCAGCTGGGAATCAACAAGAAGACCGGCCAGGAAGTGGCCATCAAGACGATCAAGAAGTGCAAGATCGAGTCGGAGGCCGACCTCATCCGCATCCGGCGCGAGGTCCAGATCATGTCGTCCGTGAGGCATCCCAATATTGTACATATTTATGAAGGTTCGTCCATACGTTTACTGTACTAAAAGTAGAACTATTTCTGTAACGTGTAAAAGTTCGGCGGGACACTGTCAGCGCAATTAAACCTGTCGTAAAATAGCGCCGCTGGTATGGTATGTGTTTTAGTCTGATCGGAGTGATGTGATGAAAGGGCGGTAAAGTAATGACGCGCTAGGCGGTACGACGGAGCTCTCGCTAACAATGCTTCCATAAACGACGCTCCATTCCAGTGTTGTTTCAAGTAGGATTTATTACTGTAGTGATTTGACATAACGTGAAAAGTATGCCACTTGTGTGTGTAAACTGTAAAAGAGAGAGAGATTTTGTCGGCATTTTCTTAAATTCTTTTATTATGGAAAATTTATGAATTTAGTTTTTTGCTTACATTTACAGTGTTTGAAAATAGCGAAAAAATGATCCTCGTCATGGAGTACTGCTCGGGTGGAGAGCTTTACGACTACCTCAGTCAGAAGAAAGTGTTACAAGAGGACGAAGCCAGAAGGTCACAACTTTATGTCACGAATTGAGTGAACTTAAACGTTATCGCCTTTATACTGGACGAGTTTGATTTGATTTGATTTTATTTTATTTGACAACTGATTCATTCACGTTACTATTTCAGGTTATTCCGTCAGATCGCAACCGCCGTGTATTATTGCCATATACATAAAATCTGCCACAGAGATTTGAAATTAGAAAATGTGTTGCTCGACGACACCGGCAGTGCTAAGGTACGTAATGTTCGCTACTCCTACAATATCCCCTGTGATAATTATGATGATCTTTCACCGAACCAACGCAGAAGTGCAATTTTCCTTCAGCTATATGAACGAAGTTTATTTATATTGCAGATTGCCGACTTCGGTCTTTCAAATGTATTCAAAGAGACGTCCCTTCTATCGACGTTTTGTGGGTCGCCCTTGTACGCGTCTCCGGAAATTGTCAAAGGAACGCCGTATATTGGACCCGAGGTAATTACGTTTCTAACTCGATCTCCTTTTTAAAATCGGTACGTGATCTTTTACGATTTTACTATTGTCACTATCGACAGCTGTAATTGAATTGTAGTAATTGAAACTGTAAGCATATTTAATTTAATATTCGTCTTGATAAGTTTTAACGGATTACCAAATGCCACTAGTCATTTAGTAATACTTAAAACTGACATATTATAGCTCGTGTAACGGACATATCGCAAACGAGCTGACAGAGGGCGTGTTAGCCTTGTGAATGCGTGACCGCTAATGGCAAGTTTTCCTGACATTTTCCAGAAACATTAAGCTGTCAGTCACAGTCGTTATCATTGTGTACGTACGTGTGTTGTTTAAGCTTTTTATTGAGGTTTCAATATTGTTGATAACGAAATTATATGTTACTCTATTACTTAACCGACCAGGACAACAGTTCGAACAGAATATACGACATTTAATTGAATCATTGAATTGTTCATGAAGAGAGTGATGAATGTAGACGAATCACGTCAGGTTTGTAAGGACAGAGATATTTGGCACTTGATGCTTTTTGCCTACCCCAGTAGATACCTGGCGTGATTTGTTTTATTTATTTGATTCAGTTACACCAACAAAGTGAACACTATAATAAGCACAATATTGATTTTGTTACAATGTGGACAAATGCCGCCTCAATTAAAGTATTGTTATAATAATTTAATTGTTCGTCTCCAGGTCGATTGCTGGTCTCTAGGAGTTCTCCTGTACACTCTAGTCTACGGAGCCATGCCATTCGACGGCTCCAACTTCAAACGCCTCGTCCGACAGATCAGCAACGGGGACTATTACGAGCCCAAAAATCCATCTTGTACGTAAATATATCGCATCGACGAGTTCATTGTCTCCAATAGCGCCATGAACGTCGCGCTAGTCTCTGAATATTTTTAATTTCGACTATAAAACATTTCTTTTTTTACTATTAAAAAAATTGTATCGTTGCCAATCGCGTTCGATACTGTACGGGCCGTTGTCGCGTAAAAATGTACAGCGAATATATGTACATTAGTTACAACGTTTCATTACACATTTAGCTCGAAAGAAAAACCACATCCAATCCACGGATTAAGAATGGATTGGTTAATGATCTTTATAGATGAAGTTATCTTTTGATCACAATATGTTGCGTTCCTTGACATTTAACTTCCTTTATTTTTATTCAGTGGTACCCGTTGAAGTGCGACGTGGAAACTTTTTAAAGTACACCGTATATTAATAACTCCAAAGACTATACGATTATGAGCCCATTGTTACCTACATTGTCCCGTATCTCTGTCAGATTTGCACATTATTAAATTATCGTTGCCTTTTTATGTACGGTAGCGACGCAGCAAATCATTTAGCGCTGTTTGGAAACGATTCAAAAATGCCATCAATGGATTACATTGTGTAGGATGCGTACAAGGATGTTTAATACTTCAATATACTTATTAATATGTATTTGAACAAAACTTATGTCTTTGTTCTTTATTCGAAATCTATCGGCGGTGAATTCGTATCAAATAAACGATTTTGTAGTCTGTGTACTAACACTAGAAGTGATAATTGTCTGCGGAAGGCTGCATTCAGAGGCTGGATGAGACACTAATGGCACTCATTAGAGGAGGCCTATACGCAGCTAATTCCGAACCTCTCGTATATTCACTGCGGGTACAAATTGCAAAAGAGCTTTAAAGTTCAACCACAACGACGACGAACTCCGTCGGAGCCTTTTAAGGCGGTGTAAAAACATCTGACAGACGGGTTGACCACTAGCAAGTATCTCCGCCAATAAAAATCCAAGCGCAGGAGAGACCCTATTCCCAGCAGTGGGACGCAAGGATTATATCCAAAACCAATGGTATAATATATACAAGCTGTTGGGGATGATTAGAAATAATTCAACGTTGCTCGCTTTGATCCATTTGCTAATGTTATTCGCGTCTACAACACCAACATTTGTTAAAACCATAATAAGTTTAAAGTCCTGAGGGTCAACTAACGTACCTGTTTGCGGAGATTAAGGTTTTTCGTGATTGTATTTGTTTTTATTCCAGCCGCATCTCCGCTCATTCGCGACATGTTGACCGTCGATCCCCTGAAACGAGCGGACATCGCCTACATATGTGACAATCCGTGAGTTGTTGTTGTTTTCTTTTTGCAATCTTACGCTCTCTGTTACGTTCTATATGTACAATGATGTGGCATAGATGGGTGAACACGGGGTGCGAGACGTCGTGCCTGGAGATGGCGGAGATGCTGGCGGCGGAGACGCCGGTGCGGCTCGACCTGCTGCTGTCGCTGGCGCCGGCCGCGCCCTCCAACTCCAACAGCGTGGTGGTGCCGCCCGAGGTGGTTGTTGTTGCACACGTACCATACACGCCTTTTTCATCAAGATTATACAAGGAGAATGCATTTATTGACCAGCCTCTTGGTCGTGTTGTTAGACACCCTGACCACTAAACTGTAGATCGTCAGATCAATTATTCCTGCCAATTCAAATCTGTACAAGTATCTTATCGTATGTTTGTTTATCAGCTGTCCGGTTACCTGAACGCAGGCATATTCACCTACTGTCGATAGCAATAATATTCTATTGTATACGACTCGCCCGGGGAAGTACCGCGGCTGCTCTCACTTTTACCGTGAAGCGAATTTAATTAATTTCTGTTTAACTGTTTCGATCTGAATGGTCTACCCGTAGACTAGAGGCGATCCCCTCAAGCTTCTGTGACCTTTACGGGCACGACGGTGGCCATTTATTACTGCTGCTTGCTTTTACGTATTTTTCTGCCAAATAATTCGATATTCAGCATACTTTTATATATTCTAGGCGAATCTCGGCCCAGAAGAGAGCTGCACGGATCTCACCAGCTCCACGTCTATGGCGGTCGAGCCGAGCAATTCCGCTGAGAAGAGAATTTTGGAGCTCGTTGCAGGTGATGTTCAGTTTCATTTACCACGTGATACTCTGTTTCTGTCTCTCGTGTGCTAGAGTGAGAGTATAACACTTTGTCTCACTCGCACATATTCATCATTCAACTTCCTATTTGAAAAGCACTTGTTTTTCGACCTTTTTATTGTTCCACTGCTGGACAGGTCTCCTCACATAGTAAGAGAGTCTTAGACCTTAGTCTTCCACGCTGGCAAAGTGCGGATTAGCAGACTTCACACACCTCAGAAAATATTGTAAATTTTTATAACATCTGTAAGGTGTGCAGGTTTCGTCGCGATGTTTTCCTTCACCGTTATAGCTAGTGATATTTAGATTTCAAGTTATAGAACCCACAGAACAAGTTAGTTGCGCGCCAGACTCGAACCTAGATCCTCCGGAGTCAGAGGCTAAATTTCAAGCCACTATTATATCATCGCTTTTTTCTATAAGCACGTATCTTTAGCGTGCAAGTAGTTGGTTGCATCGTGCTCGTGTACAGAGGGCGGCGAGGACGCGATCAAGCCGTCGCCGACGCGCACCATCGTGGCCGCGGGCGAGAACAAGCGAAAGCTGGACGTCGCCATGTCCGCCAGCGGCTTGCACAGGAAGAAGGAGCGGGTCGCGAGGTATGGACAAATGTTTTCATATAAAAATATGTAGGTATTATACATTATGTAATCATCCATTTGAAAAGGATTCAAAAAGGGTTGTAAAAATACAAGTAGCTCTGTTGCCATTATAATAATAATAATACACTTTGTTGTACACCATAAGACAAATAAATATACAGAAAAATAAGGACAATATAATTGGCCATTTATTACGCCTGTAACACCAGCTGTGGTGCTTGTTTGATTAAAACGTGTTTTCCCGGGAAAAAGAGTAACGTACTCTCCAACTTGTCAACTACATATTTCCATACCAAAAATCCCAACGATCCGTTTCGACATGAAAGAAGTACAAACAAACAACAAATATGTACACTTTCGTATGTATAATAACTAGTATAGATGATATCAACTTGAAAATTAATCATTTATCGTCTTGTAATATATATGTACATCATTTTCTGACCGTAAATGATATGTTGCCTTGTTCTAGTTGCGCAAGTATCGCACCGCACTCGCCGGTGTTGCCCGAGGAGAGCCCGCCGGACTCGCCGCCCGCCGCCCCGGCCGCTCCGCAAGCGGTACGTATATGTACATCGTTAGATTTATACGTGTCGTCGTATAAGTTTGATAGTACAAAGGATTTACATCATACTGTTTTAGGTGCAACCCACGTTACAGTCATCGGCGACTATGACGATAACGCCGGCGCCGACCGAGCTGGCCAAGGACGCCACGGTGGAGATCGTGAAGCCGCCCAAGCAGGAAGAGCCCAGGGACACGCCCAAGCCCCGCGCACCCGCACAGAAGACTATAAAATCCTCGCCACATAAGCTCGAAGAGAAACTGTCGCCGGAGAAACAGGACGCGCCGAAAGTAAGTGAAACAGTTTTTTTATGTATTACTACCTTTTGTATTGTGTTCAGTTTTGTTATAATAGATGATGTTCATGTAAATATCTTGATTAAAGGTGGAGGAAATAAAGCCAAGCTCCGTAGCGTCCGCCACGGACAAACTGACGGGGCTGACGCTCGCGCCCGCCGCGCCGCCCGCCGCCGCCCCGCCCACTGCCGCGCCCGCCAAGCCCAAAAAATTGTCTATACCTGGTAACTAAATTCACTATAGTTATCGATCTTTTGCTCTATTAGTTCTCTCTATAACTACTGTGTGCTTATTATAAAAATACAACTAAGTATTTTTTACAGTTACAATTGTTGTTGCCAAAATGTACAGTGACTTTAATGAAGTAAATTGTGTATATTAAAACCTTGTCAATTCTGTTATAATTTATAACACAAATGTACATTTCAAGGAGGCAATGTTGGAAGCTTTAAGGAACAGTTCGAAAGGAGAGCTTCGCTTACCACAGCTCCAGAGGTCAAGCGGAATGTTTCTAAACCCGGTATGACATATATTTTTTATACTATAAACATATACACTATATTACAAAACCTTTATATGGACACACAACTTTTTTTTTTTTTTTTACCTTATGAGAGTAGTGAACGAGCAAGCAGCA
>DWUN01001967.1:0-15015 GCA_018249975.1 Passova gellias | reverse complement strand
GGGGTAGGCAGAGGAGTGTAGTACACCCCCACATTTCACCAGTTACGTTTAAGTCCCAAATGGAATAGGTAGTGAGCTCACACTAAAGATCAATAAATGTAATTTTGAAGATCCTCCGTTAATTAAGCAACTCGATCCAATAAAACTCTACATTGGGTTTTTTGAAAAAATGTAAATAAGTAGAATCTGTTTTTCTGCTTGTTACTGGCAGTTGTACGCTATACCGACATTGATTTGGTTAATAGGCTATGCATCGGCCATTATGCAGTTACTATATATAAAAAAAAAATGGCAGTAAACAAACGGTTTATCCATGGACCATAACTTGTAACTTAGGTCTGAATCTAATAAATCCAGGAAAAATTAATGTAAATTACAGTATGTATGTCTCCTTAAACATGGTCTCTTAATGCTCTGTAACCAACAACATCAGTCTTGGAACGATTTAAACGGAAGGCAATTCCATAGTTCGGGTGACAGCTTCGATGAATGTCCAAAATCTTGCAACGCAGCGCTCCGCAGGGCCAGATTAATATAATCGCGTTTACCGTGCCTAGGACCTCACACAACACGGGTATCAGGTAATATAATGTTAGGCAGTCTTTGGGTAGGTCGGAAGATTTATAGCGACTAGATATACAATAATAATCATACTCTCGACAATAATTGTACTAACACACGGCTCCATCTATTCGTGCCGTATGATACTACGCGAAATTACGCTTGTAATTGGGACCACGATTTTTCCAAAATACTTCTCAATTATCATTGCTTTGCTTTGAAGTTGTTCGCATATTTGTTTATTGCGTCTATTTGTTATGTCATAGTAATGCAATTTCACCACAAATGCTTTGTTAAAAATGTTGACTGTCATATTATTATGTTGGCAACACTTATTTTCATAGGGCAAGGAAATGACAATGACGTCAGAGTTTCAAAAACTCTTGTGCCAACAAGACATTAATTGTATTGTAATTTTTTTCGACGCATACGACATGAGAAATATTATGCAAAACATCTTAATATACTACCTAAAGGTTTTTCTTTCGGACAGTAATTCTCTACCGACCACGTTCACGACACATTAAACACCAATTTCAGCTTATCCTAATATACGAAATAGTCACAATGTACTGGGTAAATATAATTAATTAATATCTCCGTAATTGGTGTTATTGGGGACAAAGCGCGTTTCACTTAAACACTATGTTATAGAGAAAAATTACTTTTTCCTGATTAGATTTTGTGCGAACATCGTTACGAATACGAAGTCTGGTGGGGACACAAGCATATCGTTACCCTGAATTCGTAACGCGTAAAACATTCGAAAACTTTGTTAAATCCTGATTGTGTTTAAAAATACATTATCTCGAAAGCAGTTTAGGTCTTCGACTCCTCGAAATCCGGCTTGGGACAAGGTGAAAACAATTTTTTTCGGGAAAGTGTGACAATATTTTAGTTGTAGTAACGTTTAAAGATTCTCGAATATCTCTATGATAGTGCTTTAATTAAAAATTGTCTAAGTACGAGTACAATCTAATTTATTGAATGTGACCTACAATTAAGGCCGTAGAGTTACAAAAACCTAGTGTTTCTTGGACTACCCACACGTCTATGATTAACACAGTTACGACTATAGAGCATGCAAGAATAAAATAATCCGATCCTCATCCAAGGACACGAGGATACGATAGACTTTCTCTCGACACATTTTCATATATCATCGAAATATAAAATTCATAAGATTCGACATCTCGAAATTCACAGAAATCCTCAATAATTGGCACAGAATTAGTTACATTTATCGTGACCAGCACATTAATATGTTTCCTCTAGCATTGAGCAAATACGGCGTTCAGCTCGACGGTAAATAAATTATTATTGTTATAACGTGAACGTTGTAAAAAAGTTCCATTTAACGAATCACATTCAAATTCATTCGGAACTTTTTAAATGGGTCCAGACAAGTCACGTAATTTTGGCTCCCTGAAAGTTAGGTTAGAGTGTCGACAGCCTTTTTCCCTTGGTGTAAGGCGCCTGTATTTTGCCGCAACCCTTTCTACGTTTAACTGCTGTCAAAGGTAGTCTGATTAACTGCGGGAGACTAGGAACACATCATCAAGCTATTCCAGATCGGACTGATGGAGTTGTTCAAACGTATGAAAACCTGACTAAATGGTAGTGGATAAACTTGGAGGATTTGAATTGGTAGAATTGGTAGAATAGAACTTTTCTACATCAATCGGACAACGTACATTATGTTATACAAAAGGTGCAATTGCTCAATATCAATGCAATAGAAAATGTTACCAACTAAAACAGTCATCGTATACCTGAACATGAAACGTTGGGTTTACATCATGAAGTCCCCGCAATCGACTCCAAAGTCCCAGTCGTCGGACGTGGTGGCCGCGTCGTCGTACTCCGCTAAGGCCTGCTCGTAAGCGGACGCTTCGTAAGCGGTGACGCCGTCCAGCATGGAGCACGCTTGGGACACGTTAGTGTGATGCATGATCGGCATCGCGTGGAGAGCGAAGTCCTCGCCCTCTTGCGACCAGGTCAGACCTGGAAAATGGCATGAAAATAGTAAGAAAAAGAACTTTTGACAAGATGTATTTTAACCATGCGTTGTGTCAGGTTACCATGATTCAAACTTTTCATTGCCTAATTTGCAATCAGATCGTCGTGGATGGAATTTTCCCAGTTATTGTTGTGCTTCAAACCATTTTATCGGACGTGTCTTGTGGGAAGATTACAGTACTTACGTCCACTCCATACACCATTGGGCAGCGTGACCCAGCCCCAGCCCTGGCCCCACGAGAGCTCGTGGTCCAGTTGGCCAGCCAGCGGCACTTGGCGCTTGATCACGGCCACTAGCCCCCGGCCGTCCAGAGCGCCCACCGCGTTACGAGCGCTTCTAGTGTACATTTCGGATGACGTCGCTGAAATCAGAAAACCAAACACTTAGAACTAATATCGCCATCTCGACCAAATAGGTCAGACACTAGTTGACGGGGTAGTCAGGAGTTTCCGAAACCGGCGTGTATGCATGAAGAGACTGATGACGATAAAGAACGTTAGGTTTGTAAAGACAGAGATATTTGGCACACGGTGCTTTCTGCCTACGCCATTAGGGACCTGGCGTGATTGTATTATTATTAAAACGAATATGAAATAATTAGGTTAATGAATAAGTGTAAAATGGTTGACGTTGATGAAAAATGGACGGTAGAAATTTCTGCTCCATCGATCCATTCGGATACAGTCTCATGATTTGTTCGCACTTGTCCACTCCGTCGCCCACGTTTGAATTGTTAATTCAGTGTGCTTGTCGTGATACATGTTCAAATTTAGGGTCTGTGTGATGCAAATTAGATTAATTACAGTCGTTAGCCCGCTCCGAGCTTGACGACGTAGACGCTACTAATGGCAACAAATAATATGAAATTACGTTTTGGAACATTGGTGAATTTGATAAGAGTGACCTGAACTTCTTTCGTCTCTTCTACTTACATCAAAATTGTCTTTTATGATAGCTAATGAAGTAGAATGTGTAATGGATAAAAATCGTTATCTGTCCCAAAGCATCCCGGCACCTTTTGAAAGCTTACCCCCGTTAAAAAAATGGTCTACCTCTTCCGCTTTTACCATTCACACTCATTTTATAAATCTGTATAATTATTAGAAACTAGCTGACCTGGCAAACGTTGTTCTGCCATATACATTATTTTTTATTGCTGCTCTTCTCCTATTCATCTTAGCGTGATGTTATATGAGCCTTCCTCGATAAATGAGCTATCTAACACTGAAAGAATTTTTCAAATTGGATCAATATTTCCTGAGATTAGCGCGTTCAAACAATCGAACAATCAAACAAACTCTTCAGCTTTAAATTATTAGTATAGATAAATTTTAAATTTTCTATTATGAAAAAATGTCGACCCTTAAACTTCTTAAACAAAAAAATACTCATAGCAATATTCACTATTCGCTGTGTAGTTGTCACCATATTAAGGTCGCGAAATTAAAGTATTTTTACCAGATTTAACATTTCTAATATATGGTTATGCACATTAAACTACATAATATATGTTTATATCAATCTACTCCAAGAATTCCATAACCTATAAAAGTTCATACCCAGCATGTCCGAAGAAAAAAATATTCATGTTGAATTAGCAAATACCGTGACTATACTTATTCTATGAAAACCATACATCCCCAAGGAGTATAAGCTATGCGAATAATTAATTGATCCGCCTTTTCTTCGTGCTTTTCGTAATTGTTAGAGGCCGGCCGCCATGATGGATTATCTGTCAAATTACCTGTCAGAGGCTGTGGCCTTTTTTCCTTGGGATTTGGGAAACAGTAACGCTATAAAAGATATTTTTCTCTGAATATTATACTATACAATAGGAATTTTCTTACACAATACAATGTTTTTCTCTGAGGCCTTTTATTTCTTAGTACGACCCCATTGTGGACGATCTTTTGCTTTATAAGCATTTTATTGCGAAATGCTTGTATAAACATAGTTGTAGAAAAGTCAATGTAAACGTTATCATTAGTATTAGAACTTTATTAAAAAGTGTTTTTCTTTTGTTCCATTGCGCCAAAATATTGTTGAGCGTATGAATACGTGCGTAATGAAGCTCACTAAACTCATTGTTGTAGTATTCTATTCGAAGTTGTGTAACTGGGGCGCGGTCGGCTTCTGTAGAAATGTATACAAGTTACATAACTAACACAACTAAGTCTTCAAAACTATTGTGTCCAATTCCAAACAGAATGTTTACTCCTGTTTAAGATAGGAGCAGTCTATGTTCCTTCTGTTAACCTATTATCAAGCGGTACCTATGTACTTTACTTGTTAAAACCTTAAACGCATCTCAGTGGGTATGTGGAGCAGATAGGCGATATCGTTTGATTGTGATAAGAATAAAAGGAGTTTAAATAAGATCTACAAACGCACTAGTTACGAAGAAGAGACAGATGGACTTACTAATCTTGGTACTTGATAAATTAATCGTAGCAGTATGCTAGAGACACGTGACTCCATCGCAGACACGTGACGAATAGCGGGAGGTTCAAGGTCGTGAAGTGGATTGCATTCAATAACTTCTGAATTCAGGCGTCATGGTGTGACATGAACAACGTATGCGGCATGGCTATGCCAGTTTTTGAACTCAAATTACTGTTTAATTCAGTTAACGAAGATTAATGTTTAAATAATGTATAATAACATCTCGAAACAGCACACAATGTCATCTGTTCCCAAATAAGATAGAGCCTGTGTAGTGACACCCTCACAGCCGGTAGACAACATACCTATTTGTAATGCGTACTTAAATACGATAACTTTTTACTCAGAAGAACATTCTTCATTCGTCATCATTAAAACTTTTATCTCAGTTGGGAATCGAAGCTGTTAGGTCAGGTCAGGTTCTCACAACTGGGCCAGCGGACCAATTTTTATTCAAACTTCACACACCTCGGAAACATGTATTTTACAGCATACGCTAAGGTGTGCAGGTTTCCGTACGATATTTTCCTTCGCCGTCACAGCGTGTGACATTCAAAGTTGTCCGAATTAACAATACACTAACATCACTTTGACAACATCAATTTGAATTAGCACTCAGCGGGGCGTAATCTATAGCTTGTTAAAGCTGCATTGGGCACAAAAACGACCTCCAATCCACTCGATGAACTAGCGAAACGCTCGCGAACTTGTAATGCTCAAATCGTATCGTGCCCAAATCACTTAAAACATCGCTCCACATTACTGAGTGCGGCTAATGTTGCTCTGACGTCAGAGAAATGGGTTTTATATAGCAACTTCGGCGGCACGCTTATCTACTTTAGCGGTGTACTATTGTGCTTTATGGTAAAAGTGGGATCCAACTTCTGTTTTTATGCAAATGGACGACCCGATAAATCGTGTGCTGTGTGATTCTTGCAGTGTTGTGTTTTGTTTCCAACCTTTTATTGCAAACGGTAGAAATAGAAAAGAAAGGTAGAAATTTATTCCTGCATTGGACACTGGTCTCCTCTCGTAATGAAGAGGTATAGGGCCATCGTTACCACGCTGGTCAAGTGCGCGGCGACAAACTTCGCAGTAAGAAGTAACGCATAAGGTTTCCACAGGTTTTCTTTCATCATGATTACTAGTGATATTTAATCGTTAAAGGTACACAATTTTTGTAACGTCTATCATTGCCAGATTCGAACCCCAGACAACCAGATTGGGAAGCTGAAATGTAGAAAAGATGCTGGTGCTCATCAAAGGTCTACCCAGGTTTGGATCTGCGAAAATTTCAAATACGAGTGTGTTTATACAGGTTGTTTCAGCCGAATCCTGAGCGGTAATATAAGGGATAGGGTTTTTAAGATAGCCCCTAAATAGGACGCAAACCTCAGAACGATTCTGATAAATTCCATGTAATGAAACAAGGGTCCAAAGTGACCCTTCATGCGTCTAAGTGCGACGCGCCTTACTTTAATTACCAACTAAGTGGACAAAGTGGGCTAGATTTGTCACTGAACAGGCGCCTTAAATAGTTACAGGCATTTCTAAGCTACGTGGATTACATCTAACTACTATAGAAACTGCTTAACGTCGAGTAAGCTCCTATAAAAAATAACTACGTTAAAAAAAACCGACTTCCAAACTAAAAGGTAAAAAATAATAAAGATTTAATATTAATTATATACTATACTACTATATATAAATTATAGGTATGAAGTCGGTGACAAGCCAATTTAATACTCACGTAGTAACTAGTACATAATCTTAAATTTCTTAAATTTGTACGCCAGTTCAGTAAAATCTTTGTATGTACCCATATTTGTGCAAATAAACGTCTTTGTCTTTGTCTAAAGCTGATTCTTAAGCTTATATTATACGAGTATGAACGAAGATGTCCAAGGCTACAGATGAAAAGCCTAAAAAGGCGGCATTGATGTCTACTGGTTAATAATAATACTTTAACAACGGAAAGGACGGAGCTTCGACAATCAAATTATCTCCGAACGCGTTTTGTTAAGTTCACTGTACACACAGACAAATCCCAGCTCTCTTTCCTTTGTCACATACAAAGTTTATCAGCGGTCATTACGACGAAGGAACACGTTTCACCTGCACCGTGCGGCAAACAGCTACAAAGGCGAGATTCCAAAAGCCAGATTACCAGAACTGGAAAATGAAAGAGGCGCAGAGACGATTGGAATCTATACGAATAATATAAAGCTGAAGAGTTTGTTTGATTGTTTGATTGTTTGGTTGTTTGATTGTTTGAACGCGCTAATCTCAAGAAATATTGGTCCGATTTGAAAAATTCTTTCGGTGTTAGATAGCTCATTTATCGAGGAAGGCTCTAGGATATATAACATCACGCTAAGATGAATAGAAGAGGAGCAGCAATAAAAAATAATTTATAAGGCAGAACAGCGTTTGCCAGGTCAGCTAGTATTTAATATAGACAATCAATAAAGTGGGAAAGACAATCAAGAAATCAACATCGTCTATTATATCATATCACAGAAGTCCACTGCTGGACCGGGTCTCCTCTCATAGCGAGAGGGATTTAGGCCATAGTCTGCCATGCTGGCCAAGTGCGGACAGTTAAACTTCACACACCTCACAAAATATTATATACGTTATAACATCTCTAAGATGTGCCGGTTTCCTTGCGATGTTTTCTTTCATTGTTGTAGCGAGTAATAGTTAAAATTTTAGTTATAAAACGCACGTAACAAATCAGAAGTGTGTGCCGGGATCGAACCCGGGCCCCCGGAGTAGAAGGCTGAAGTTCAAACCGCTAGGATTTCACTACTTTATTAATGCTTTGTCACCAGAATAAATTCTATTCTATTCTTTAGTTTAGCAGAAACATACTGTGATCCATACTCAGTCCTGGAATGGTATTTGAGTGGATTAGGTCGACCATACTTCTACTATACATACTTCTGAGATTCTTTTAATTTTTTATCGGAATAAAAAAGGCCATTCATAATTAGGAATGAACTATATCAGACAGCACAAACAAATGTACACATCGCACAAACGTTTGTCCTGGACGAAAGTCGAAGCCACGACAGCCGGTTTTGTAGTTGAAAGAAAGAGAAAGAGAAAGAAATAAAGAGTTGGGTCTCTAACTTAAAAAAGAGCTTGTTACAATCAAACGCATAAAGGCCTATATCTCAAAAATATCAAATCGCTATAAGCTTATCACTTATACTTCGAGCTTTGTAAATCGCGATGCTGCCGTGGCCTGACGGCTTATATTACCAGCGGGTATTACCCAATTTCCTGTGGGAATGACATGTAGGGTTTCCGTCTACGGTTTAGCCGATAAAAGCTTATAGCGAACCTTGGGAGAGAATATAACCCCACAAAATGCGGAGGTGCTATCTTCAGATATAGTAATTTTGTTCATTGTATTTATGTACTCATTCATTTAGTAATATAATTTAAGCAACATTTTCAAATTTTTCCCTTTCTAAGTCTAGGAATTTAAGTACGAACGATGTCTTGGTTATTAAAAATTTAATTCCTGCCGAGCAAAACCGCTGACGATACCTAGCAGAATATAAAAACGATAACAAAAAAAAAATGTGATAAAACTAAAAGCAACCGTGTAAAGTGTTAAATACGTATATTTCTTTAAAATTTACAGAGCGGCACTTCTTAGAGAGATTGAGAACTGTCAAAAAAACGTCACAGATAATAAACAGAATTCACAGAATAGAAACCGTTATTTTTAATCAGTGCCAGCGTAAATGACACCAGCGAAATAACAGAACAAACCGAGACCCAAAAGTCCAATACCAATAATCCTATACCTACAATATTACCAAGGATCTTCGTAACTCACCTTTGCATAAATTTAAGAGCGAACTTAGACATTCTCCGTTGTTTGGCTTCGTTCAGAAATAACAAGCGAAGTTTAAATGTTTCGAGACGCTATTTTTCAATGTAGTTAGATTTTAGTTCGCGTTTTTGAATAAATCTTTCAGTAAATAATGTGGAAACGATATCATAGCGCACTTTAAGGCCAGAGACACGCTTCTATTTCCAAGTATCCATGTTCTAAAAAGATGGTTTGGTGTATAAACATGGTTTCGTCTCAAACGAGTTTCTTTATAACGCTTGATTTTATTATATTCAATATTTATTGTGGCATATTTTATGTCGCATTCCAAATTAATCTGCCGATAAACATACATTGTCATCTACCGATCTGGGATACGGAACAAACAAATGTCATACAAACGTTTTTTTTTTATATCAACATTTTTTATCTCTATAAACTTGCCGTCCGTGCTCTTTTTAATTCATAATAATAATTCTTTTTCAGCAATTTGTAGATTTTGCTTTTTTTTTTACTGCTATCTCCACTCATCATACAAACGTTCGTCCTAGATGGGAATCAAACCTTCGATGTTCCTTTCAGCTATGCTTCTGTGATCGCTAGATCGAGAGGCGAGGCTAATATTACAAATGAGTTTCTGTACCTGCGTATTACTCTCGGAGGTTGTGTGAAACGAAGCGCACTCAAACGTATGATTCGAAATTCGAACGTCAAATTCAAATTTAAATTCAAAATGCTTTATTTGCTGGATTTAGGTATATGAAATTAGATGTTACAAAGTAAAACTTAGCCATTAAATCCTGCCTAGATAGGCGTACAAATCATCTAATTAAAGTATGTCGTCAATAACCCTATAGTTAACAATTATTTGAAACAAAATGATTTTTAATGTATATGTATATTGCTCAGATATAAAATTAATAAAATAAATGCAAAATTACTAATTATAAACTAATTATAAAATGTCAACCTGATTGTCAAATAGATTTGTCAGTTAAAAAGTCATTAATTGTATTTCTATATTTATATGTGGTTCCCAACCTTCGACTGCTGTCGGGCGACAGCTGGTCGTAGGCGGCGGGCAGCGGCGCCGCGAGCCGCGCGCCCCCCGCCCCGCCCGCCCCGCCCGCCCCCACTGCGCCCGACACCACCGACGCCTGGCTGCTCTTGCGGGATATGTCCGATGACCTGGTGTAAGGAATATTCCATATTCAAAATACAAACAAAGTCTTTTATAGTTCTAAAAGGGTATCTTATAATGTACGAAGCTTTAAGGCCTCACCACACCGTGCTGGCTAAGTAAAAGTTTGCAGACTTCAAGTTATACAGAATGCAGATG
Source organism: Passova gellias (assembly GCA_018249975.1). Lineage (NCBI taxonomy): Eukaryota > Metazoa > Arthropoda > Insecta > Lepidoptera > Hesperiidae > Passova > Passova gellias. The sequence goes on along the minus strand of DWUN01001967.1, from coordinate 4,803 downwards.
TCATCGAGATCGTTGCTTCACTATTAGAGGGGGTGTAATTTTTATTTTAGTAAAACACCTAACTTTGTAGTGGCTGCCGCTATATGCTTTTACATCATAATAATATGTAGGTAGAATTTGATGTTTTCATAATAATCATGCTTACTTCGTTAGTGACCTCTCGTGATGATAGTGCTTTACTTACCTAGCGCTGTACAGGCTGCTCCCGGACGATATTCCCGAGTCCCGCCTCGTGTTGGGGTTTCCGGTTTTCAACTCCACAGCCACGTTGGTGTTACCGAGCTCCGTCCTACCGGGCAGACCGGCTGCAATAGGTAATAAATAGTGAGTAACAATAAATCATTAACGATTAGAACCATTTAAAATGCGTACAATTTAATGCAGTAACGTAAAGAACTAATACGATTGAAATTGACGATATTCATATTCAAATCGTTTTTTTATTCATTATAAGGTACATACATACACTCAATGATGGTCATGTTTTAGTCGTCTTTCTAAGGCTTTGTAAAATTTGGCGTGGCTATCACTTATTACCCGATTCAGTTATTACCTTATCGTAATAGGCTTTACAACGGAGTCCTCTGAAGGTTTATTTGGGAGTTTTTTTAATCTCTGAAACTACAGGAATTGATGGTGAATTGGATGTACTCGCCTCCCCCCAAGTCGGCTGCGTGCGCGGGCAGCAAGCGGCCCAGCGCCCCCTTGTGCGGCAGGCGCGGCGCGTGCGGCGCGTGGTGTGCGCGCGGCTCCCCGATGGCCACCATGGCGCGCAGCATGAGCGGCAGCTGCCCCACCTCGCCCACCACCTCCCCCTCCAACTGTAACGTCCACTATCATTATTTGTCTTAAGCTCCTCATGGAAGGTTATTCTTAATGATATACCAAATATTGTTGCTGTATTCGCGGCTCAACCTTTCTTTCGCATCGAAGCCTTTTACTTGTACTACACACGTAACAATGCGAGCTCTATGGAAGGCGGCTCTATGGAATGTCAATTCTTCATTAACCGACTAGGTCGAGCGGTAACGTTTACACATCGACAACTTGACAGAAGAGTCTTTCATGTAGATTTAACAAATGAATGATGATTTTGAAAACTCCTAAAGCCGGTACTATACGCCGCACCGAATGGCTGTTTCTCATTATAAAAAAGATACTATGAAATTCTTGAACAAATTCACGTGGAAACTATACAATAGATTTAAAAAAAATATTTCAAATTATCTGACTGAACAAATCAAAATCTAATTAATGAAATTAATGCCCGAATTGAAAGCAAACATACACGTGAACAGAGAATTCACGCAACCAACTTAGAACACGTCTATAGGAATAGGACTGTCACTATAATTTGTTATCACTTTTCCTTATTTAATAGGACTATCATTTGTACTTGATAACGTAACTACAGGAATAGGACTATTGTATATCATTTAAGTTACCTCTCCGTCGAGTCTGAAGTAAGGGGCGCCGTTCTCATCGCTGAAGCCGCCGAGCCCAGCGCCGCCGAAGTCCAAGTCTCCGCCGCACTGCGCTGAGAGCTACAAAAAATTTCCTTTATATTGACATGTGTTTTACTTTATTAACGAACATCGTAATGACGTAATTACGACAAAATTGAACTTGACATTTCGATGTCATTTATTAATGACATATGTATGTCAGTTTTTATTCACTGTTTCAAATCAGTCATCTATATATATAATAAAGTTGTAGAAGAGTTCAATTCTGTACATTGAATAAAAACTGAAAAAAACACTTCTAGGGGTCTTCATATAAGTAACACAAGCCAAAAAAAAACATTTCGAAATTTTTGTCTGTCTGTCTGTCTGTTGTCCGGGTTTAACACAAGAACTACTTGATGGATTTTGGTGAATTTTTTTTGTTATATACCTATTAGTCCTCGCCAACATTTACGCTATAATTTATTTTGAAATAGTACACCAAATGTTGCCCAAAGCCACTATTCCACGCGAACGAAGTCGCGGCCAAAAGCTAGTGTTAATATAAACGTGTGCTAACCGTAAAATTGTATAACATTTTTAAATATGGAACTAAAAAAGTGGGCAGTAAAAAAGACTATATTTTTATCATACGCCCGCCTTTAAGTTTGCTGAGTTCATATAATTACATCGTTTCTACATTGCGGTTCTGACTCATATTTGAAAGTAATTTAATCTCATGAGAAACTTTAAAATCCTACTATACTATTTTTCAAACCGGTTCCGACCGTATTTCTTGAATGTAACAAGCCAGTGACAATGCGCGTCCTCGCAAGGCCGCCGACGCCGTCGGCTTCTGGCTTCAAACGAGCCGCGAACATGTACCTACGTACAATCATACAAGTCATCGCTTCTCAAACTTTGAGTAACACTTTGAGAACAATTATTTTCTACCCCTCCAAAATTGTTATATGTTATATATAGCTAATATGTCACATATCCCTCCCCTCTAAATCACATGTTGCCCATGAATTTTAGACTTTAAAAAATTACTCTCGCACCTATTAAACGCAGTATATCATGAAAACCTTTGGTATCATACCAAAAACTCAACGCATTACAAGTACCTAGACGAACCGTTGAATGTTTAAAATAAACAATTGTCCAGGTTGTTTGTTATGTTAGTCGAACATAACAATCGAATGCCGATATCCGACCTTGCAAGGCCGATGTGGGCGGAGCACAACCGCCTCGTAGGTACGCGCCTGCATAATCCGACAAGATGCCGTGAGAAACCGAAGTGTAATGCACATTGCATAATTACAAACATATTATGTCTTGTTCAGCTGTTAGCATTGAGATATTTGGTAGTCAGTGCAAAACCACCGCGTTTGGGAATGGTAATGGTATAGATAGTTAACACCTCGTTCTCAAATAAAAATAATAATAATAAATTACACCCAAAGACAGAACAAATACATGTGCTAATCGCACAAATGGCACATTCGGTAGCATTTTAATTTTTAATGAGTGAAAGTGAATTTCAGAGAATTCATACATATTTCTTATTTATAAATTATTTCATATCATGTCATTGAACCGTACGTAGTCAATCCAGTTACAATTATTTAGCTCGAAATTATATGCAACTATTTGTCGTCAAAAGCTTTAAGTATTTATAAAAGGTAGCCAATAAACAGTAAGGTTTAATATTCCATGATTAATTTTCGTAATTAAAAAAATGCTTTTTTACACATCATAGACAATAAAGTTTCTTAGTTCAACCTGCTTTTTACATCGAAGCGTCAATATGTTTTAGAATGTGACATTCCTCGTAAATTCAATAGCATAATTAGCAAGCTTTGTAAACTTTCTAATCTCATTTGGCAAATAAATGACAGCGGCCTCACTTGACAGTTGACATCTCTGTTCCCGCTGCCATTGCGACAGTAATGTCAATTATGCGTAAAATAGATTTATCTTAAAGTACAATTTGTTATTGTTAACGAAACTATTTTCGATTAATCGTTAAAATTTATTTTATTAAAAAAAAAAATTATTACAATCCACCACACCACAAAAACACATGACTGAATCATGAAAGATTACCGTCAATTGTTTTCGAAATTTAAAATTCCGCTTAAAAGGGACGCCGAGAACCAATAAAGGGTTATTTTATTTAATGAAGGGATCTGCGAGAGAATTCCAGTTGTCTCACTAGCGATTTCCTCTTCCTGTTTGGAGATACGATATTTATTTCGCATTCCAAAACAGTTGGGTTCTGTTCGCGCCGGCTTATTGACGTTTCGTTCTTTCAATTTATTCCATTGTAAATTTAAATTTGAATGTCGTATATTTAACGATAACGCTCTGCTAAAATGGCTGGAATCTTCGGTCTGAAGGGCGTGGATGCCGGTCCACGACTATTTCGGTCCTCAACAGTAGCAATGCATCTGCCACAAACATCTAATAGCACGGATCACTGATTGAGAGTGACTGCAGTAATGATAGCTTTTGCTAACTGGTCTAATGTTACAGACCTATTGCTGCATCCCTGGTACAAGTGAATACTAATTGACTCATATTCTTATTGACATCTGCAACTAAATAAACGAATTGCCACTAAAAATACCGTTCTTGTGGAATTAGTCTTAACCACTGCAGCTTTTAAGCATGTAATACATATAGGCACGAAAAGTTTGCAATAATTTGGAGGTCCTCCATAGAATAATAAATAGAAAAACCACAGGAAAAAGGATGCGAGGAATTTGAATAAAGCTCACTTACCAAGTCCACAGATGAGATAGGTCGGCGGGGGCTTGAGCACCGACCTCGAGTATGCTCCTCTGACGGTCTCCAACGCCCTCGGAGCCCCCGCTACGAGCAACACCCCCGGGGACACGTACCCCGCGTACCGGAGCTCCGCCGTGGCCGCCGCTAACGCCCCCGCCCACCAGCATTTCGCGTTCGCCGCCAAAAAACTCTGGAGAGAAAATGAAAATCAATCTTAATCAATTTACCACTTTAAGGACGTAAATGTCCGGATAGATTTTTGGTGACATGATCGTTATAGCAAATAGGTATGTAGTCTGCAGCGATAGAGATAGCATGAGAATAGTATGCATATCTCTAGAACGGGTATTTACGGATTCCAAATGCATTTGCAATTGCATTACATTGCTCAGATTCAGAATTGGCTGCGTATTAGACATACAATGAATATCCTGAACAGAGTAATTTAAGTACTCAAGTTATATGTTGATGGTTCAGTTATCTTTGATATAGTGTGAAGTACAAATATGTAACATCTATACTAATATTATAAAGAGGAAAGATTTGATTGTTTGTTTGTTTGTAT
>DWUN01001966.1:0-15023 GCA_018249975.1 Passova gellias | reverse complement strand
ATAAAAAGTGCAATATTTTAACGTTATATGAAAATTCCTAAGGTTTTTTTTAACCAATTCGATAAATACCAATTGTATTTAAATGTAATATTGTTGTATTTTTCTTATCTGCCACTAACAGTATCCGGCTAAGTGTAGGTATATGCGAAGCGTCTGTATATAACGACGAAAGCTGAAAAAGCGATGTATCGAATTTCTAACAGACGAATCAGGCATTCCGTCGTTCAACTGAAATCGATATTTAAAAAGCGTGAATTTTAGAACTCGAACGCAATAAACAACTGAACTCAGTTCCGAGAATAGATGTTTTGAATCGGAATCTGGATCAGTGTCTATGGGTGGTCACAGAAGAAATTCTTTTGGTCATATTTTAATCACTACGCTTGTGCTCGCAGTTTAGCTAGCGCAGAAATTGAATTTACAAGAATCAATAAATGCGTTAAGTTTTATTAACAAAGCCCGAGATGTAAAATTTCTGGAGAGTATCTAACTTCCGAAACGACGAATTTTCATACAATCGTCCCACCCCTGTTCTACCTCCTTAGGGATGGAATTTCCAAAATTACTATCTTAATACTCACTTACATAACGTAGAGGACCTATCTGCAAAATCTTAGGTTTATAGGTTAAGCGATTTCGGCTGTGCATTACTTGACTAAGTAATCACATTTGTGATTGACTAATCAATCACATTCCTGAATTTTATATATAGAATTAAATCCACTTTTCCTCTGCTACTAGACTATATCCGACATCCGTCATATATTACAAGTTTGCAGTGCTCTGTTAGTTATTTATTTATCAGAGCAAAACACAGTTTGGTGCGAAGTCACGATTTAATATTCTGTTGTGTACTTACTTGTTTAATTAATTAATTTTTGTCCAACATGCATCGCACGGATGTTTACCCCGTTTTTATTTACCATTTTAGCTTGTTTACCTTACCTATTTCACAATGTTCACTCCAAGCGTATGCCTATATCGGACATAAAAAATAAGTAAGTTTTTTTTTGGTAATTGAGTCCTATGTGAAATTTCCTTGCCGCTCCTGAAGGTATATAATGTTGCCCGATTCATAATGCCTGCGTTAAATTGATTCGAACAAAACCTCTATTCATCACACGGCAAACCTTCGTACGTTTACCGTTACAAATGGCTGATAATACATCACCGACGCGGTCGAAACGCTTGCAAATTGAATATAGCGCGTGTTTCCAGCGACATGACAAATGCACTAATTAACGGGAGCACAGACTATAAACAGCATTGACAGAGAATAACTTTTGTATTTCTAAATCATCTCTAGAATTTTCGATTACCCGCTTCATTTATTACGGCTCGTTCTAAGCTTTACGCAAGTAATCGGTGCCATTTTTGTCGGCATTTCTTTTTAGCTTACGCTTAAATTTGAATCTTTGAAACAAACTAAGCTAATACATGGATGTACGCAATTCTCCACAGCGACTAAGCAACAGATGTCTGTTGAGATCCGTCCATCTGTCGGTCACGCTTTTTGCGCGCCTTCCTCTTTGTTTCAGTTTTTGTTGCACTCGATTTCCGAACGAAAAACAAAATGTTTTTACCATCACTATCGTGCGGTATTTGTAAACGGTAGGCTTAATGTCGCATCTGTTGAAATGACGAATATATTTTTAATGAAATGATAATTAATGAATTACCTAAACAAATTGCAGCACGATATTTGTTACGGGACATAAAGAACCTAAGCATTACAAAAAAGGTTAAAAAAAATATGTAGGTATGTTTATTTATACTTTTATATTATGTATTTTATGAACTCTTCTTGAAATATTCACACTTGCGTACCTATATATTATTTGATGTTATTGAAATGTCAAAAGAATAGAAAATATCGAAAATACAAAGTCATAAATCGTCAGCCTGCGGTAGAGTTCACAACGCAAATAAACACAGCATCCGATAATCTGTAGTACAACATAATGTTATTGCTTTTGTAAACAACGTCAAGTATGTTAAGTGGGTTCATAAACATTTTTTGCCGCCATCCGTCAGGTCGCCCGAGCGCGTGTCAAGCTCGCTACCATGTGTTGCCATAACTGTAAACGCATTTTTTTCCCCGGATTTAACTAGTTAACACCGATCCGTGTGACCGATTCGGCGTTTGTACTAGCCGGCGATCGGTCCCTTTGACGGAACATATGTGGAAGAGAAGGCGATTTTTAATTGCGGCTTAGTCTATGACTCAATTTTGCTGGTAAATTTTTGCTGTGGCACATCACCTTTTTTGGTGGTGTCGACGTAGTTCAGCCTGATGCGGGTATTAAGCTTACAAAATTAGCTCGCGGAAATTAAAAATAAATCAGATGCATTTCGCTTAGGCAATTTTACATTTCAAGTTAAGTTTTAAGTTCGTCATTAACTTTTAACAAATTTGTGGAAAAAAAAATATACTATGCTGAGCTTAAAAAAATCTTTTGGTAAAATATTAAAGTTTTTATAAAATAACATGAAAATTCAAGTATTTCGTTAATGTTTATCCATTATCATAATAATATTTAAAGCTTCGTCACTACCTATATGAGTGTATTTACGTGTGCGTCATAAAACGGAATGTAGGAAGAGAATGCACAGAAATAAACAAACCGAAGACGTCACTCCACCTCAGCACGGTGTCACCCGACCGCGAAACAAAAAAAAAAAACCGTAGATATTTTAATAAGTTCATATATCGTAATTTCTTCGGCGTGACGGCCCTGTCGGCGTGCGACGCGCCCTTATTGGCTCATATTTTATTTTGACAGCGCGTGTAGTTAGCGTCAAACCATGGATGTCAGTGCGTTTTCATTGCGCCTAAAATAAAAATAAAATCGTATTCATTTTGATGATATCGTTCGGCGCCGCCGACGTGATGCTGTTAATAGGAATTTCGGCGTTGAAATTTCACTCGAGGCCGCGACATATCATTCATTCATTGACTGTATAACACCCGTGTACTTTTAGTGTTAAGTAAATTTTTTTCAATATTGATGCTGATGGTCCTTCGTATTGTCATTTATTCTCTTAAGTAGTAGTATATTTTATAATTTTTATACCGCTATTCTTTTAATTTTTTCATTTAACAATTTTACAAAACATGACAATATATGTATAGTTAATCATTTAGGTATAAATAAAATACAACTTATTTAGTCATAACAATAAAATTCGTATCACCAGGGAGCAATAAAATTGATTACTTCATTCCCCAGAAATGATCAATGATTTATTTGTTACTGGCAACATCATTTCAACAACGAGAATCTGCTCATAGCAACCACTGATCATAGTTTGGTTCCAAAATGTAATATATGTGTATATAGAAAAATCCATCATTTTCAATGAAATTTAGTTCTTTGTTTTACATTAAGTCTTGCATATCGATGCCACATACATATCCTACTTGTAAGCGATATTTTAAATAATGGCTTCGTTTTTTAATTTAATAATACACGGTATCTTATATTTATGCTCACACATTTTTATTCATGTTTCGCCTACGACGGGCTTTGTATTAATTTATGTACTTAGGTGTGTGCATACATATTTACATAGGTTACATCATGTAGAATGTCATCATGTAGCAGTTCACTACAAATTACCTTGTTACTTCAAAAGAATATACACGGCGTATTACAATTAGCATTTACAATTTAGAATACGGTGATTAATCACTATTATAAGACGTTGAAACAATATGCTGTCCCAATTATGCACACTTCAAGTGTGAATATTGTTACGATTTATGTCATATGTTGTTCGCTTGGATATTATTGTTATTTGATATTGTTTTGTTATTTTTTGGAGTTCATTGCAATATTGCGAACTCAGTGGCTCCCAATCCTTAGTTGGACACAGTTAGTGGCACCCACAGATTTAATTTAGTTTTAAAAGACTCGATTCTCGGAATCGATTAATCTATTCCGAGTCTGGTTTTTTTACTTTTGGTAATTATTGTCTTTGGCTATGACAATGGTTGCGGCTGAAGCATTATTAATGTAATTAATTATCAAATTATAATTAATGATATTTTCCTTATTTGTCAATTTATTCCTGTTCATCCTATCCATTGGATATAAAAAGTTTCTGTGTATTGTATTATTTCCAAAAGGGCAATGTGCTGATAATAACAGAATTAATTAACATATGTTTAATTAAATTGCTATTTTTGTTATCCGCTTATGTGGTTACTGTTGACAAAATCATAATCACCATTTATAGGTATGTCACAAATAGTCGACTACGAAGCCTTTTTTCTGCGACGTTTCCTTTTTCCTGTCATGACAGGATAAAAGCCCATTTCTCGGTAGTTCTTATTTTTATGTGCCAGTTAAGTCGTAATGTATCTGTGTCATTTGCAACGTACTCAATCCTACATTAGCGATGAATCTGTAAAAAATGTAGGCTTGAAATTACATACCGCTGTTATGATGATACCGCACGTAGTCATAAACAAATTAGCATCACCCGAATCGTTCGAGATAAAAAGGTATTTAAGGATCTATTAGTAGAAAGTAATTTCCACACGGAAGGCGGTGTCATCAGTGATTGATAGTTGGGAACAAAAACTGTTTGTCTCGAGAACATGTCATTATATCACCACCGGTCTAAGTTGACGCGGCTTGATTAATGTGTGTGTTTGTGGACGTGGACGAGTGTGTGTGCGCGTGTGTGTACGTACGTTGATTATACGAGTGGGCCGTCGTGTTATCTTAGGTCAGTGAGGGGTGTGTTAATTCATACGATTGTGTGTAATAGAATGTTTGCACGGCGTATGTTTACAGTGTCAATGCTTGTTTGAGTTATAGGAATAAAAGATACTTGCGACAGGTTTACGTCATTGAGAATATAATACAATAATAGACAACAACAACATAACGGGGTAGGCAGAAAGCACCGAGTACCAAATACCTCTGTTCTTGCAAACCTGACGCGCTTCATCTACATTCATCACTCTCTTCACGCATACACGCCGGTTTCGGAGACTCTTGACAAAAATAGACGATTACAATATTTTATTGAAAAAATTTCTCGATATTCTTAACAATATGTCTAGGCGCTTTTGAAGTTGTCCGAGGCTCGGAACGATATTAGATTGTACGAAACCAATCACATAACGGCAATAATTAGCTACTTTATATCGACATTATCGACGGAGGGAATAGCATGTTGAAACGCGGTGTTTCGTGTAAACCGGTCAATGGGACGTCGCGCGCGGCCGATGCGAGGGAACTGTGGGACCGGAGTTGAATGAGCCGTATATCGGCGGCGGGACGGCCATATCTCTTCTTTTAATATCCGTCGGCCACTTTGAACTGCCCCAAATACTATAACTTTCACGAGTTACGAGGCGAACGGGTAAAAGCATGGGTGACCGCAGCTTTACAGCCCATACCCGCTACGACCGCGCTGGGTATATATCATTTAGCGCTTTGAGCCCTTACAAAACGGTCCACACAACGGTTAAATAATTGTGTATTGTGTACCTATATCTATTATACATACATATATGCGTCATCATGTAAAAAAAACCGACGTGCCTGCATGAAGAGAGTGATAAATGTGGACGAAGTATGTCAGGTTGGTTGGACAAGTAGGACGAGATATTTGGTACTCGGCTCTTTCTGCCTTCTCCGTTAGGGACCTGGCGTGATGGTATGTATGTATCATCATCATGAAATCCTCTCAGAATGGGCTAGTGTGAAGCCACAGTCTGCACACGCCCTATAGAACATTCTAGAGTAGGTATGTAAGTTCATTTCTTTGCGATGCTTTTACACACCATTTCAAAACCAAAATGCTCGTAAAATATTAAATCGAGTATCATTGCTACAGCTGGTGCTAATTCTCAATAATCAATCATTAAACGAAATTTGAACGGAGTGATTTCTTTTGCTCGGCGACGATACCTTTACATTTTTGACCGACTTCAAAAAGGAGGAGTTACTCAATTCGTCTGTATTTTTTTTTGTGGGTGAAGACTGGCGACAAGTTGTTTCGTGTTTTGAGGTATCCGCTGTTGTGTATGACTAATTATGTTCCGTTATAAAACTTGGTAAAAACTGTTCGTATTCACGTTGTTTAGGCAGTGGCGTCTCTCGTTCTCGATTAAAGAGATCCCATTACGCTTCCTTGCTTATAACGGCGCGCGATAATACGAAATAATTAAAACGAGTGCCTTAATGCTGCATGTTAATAATTAAAAGTTTTAAAAATACGCTTTTAAGTACATAATACGGGGCGCAGATTCAAAGTGTGTGCGGCGCCGATGTCATCGCACGTAGAATGTTCTCGATAACGATTATCGCCGGCTGTCTTGACAAAACATTGCTGCCTTCGAATCCGCATTTTATCTAAAAAAAAAAAAAACGGCGCCGTAATTGCAATAAATTTGTAATTTTAATCTTTATTATTGAAACAACGGCGCTCGATCGGTCCGAGGGAACAATAAAGCGACTATTTTACAGCGCGCTTGTTGGGCGATTCTCGTAAAAATATGAAACGTACGGCCCGTAGTTGGTGCCTCGTCGTCGCGTTCTGCATAAAGCCGGGGGAATTGTCTTTCCGCTTTTTGCGGTTGCGGTGATATGCTCGATTGCGTCAGAAACCGCCTGTCGCGGTTTTACAATATTTTTTTTTTGTCTCTCCCAAATAACTTTATGATAGTCTTATAAAAATATTTCGTAACCAACTTTTACTGATCATCATTGGAATCACGTGCTTTTAGAACGAACAGAGAATTAGATCTATGATACAAAACTACGACGTACTGTTTCACATGTCAATTAAAGTGTTTAATCGCTTATTGGTGTCGGTTAGCATATTGAAAACTTATAAAGAGATAATAAAGTAGGACCTTTCAAATTACGTCTACGTGTATGAAAACTAATAAGTTTACGTTAACACTGCACGCTCGATTATCCACCCGTGACTTTCTTTCAAAGGCAGCGAGGAAAAATCATTATTTACGATGTGCTAGACAGAAGCACCTTGCGATTTCAGCAGGTGCGGTCTCACAAAAGCGCTTGACGAAAGCAATAAATTATCAAATTATGATAAAGACCCTTATACAAAAATCATATGTCGGCATTTGCAAAATTAGAAAAAAAAATATAACGGAGCGGCGCCTAAAGCACTTTTGTCTATGGACGTCCCGCAGGCAGCGTGCGGTGGTGGACAATAGCTAGTGATGTAGCCGAAGCGGCGAGTGTTGGGACAAAAAGGCTCCCCGTGCGGACAAAAAATGACATCATTTATTTTATTGCTCCGGGTGGGAATGTGCTACATTAATATTGCGTAGGCCTTAATGTTCCGATCGCCCTACGGCCGTGATCCGTCAGTTGATTTCGTATAAATTTTATTTCTTGGTCGAATAAGAATTTATGTTTCTCGCCGCTGAAAATTGTTTGATATGTTTTGTTTGACACGCTCGCCTGAAAAAAGTACTGAGTTATTTAATCATTTGTTTATCGACAAATTTACTTATTTTATATCAAAATGAGGTAATTAAACATATATGAATTACCGAGTGTTTGAAACACAAAAAAATCAATTCTGCAACAACTTGAAAACTTTATAAAATTATATGTAGGTACATCAAGGTAAAGGTGAAATAATAAATAATTGTTGTAATTGAATCTATTTAATAAGGATGTTAATTTATTGATTATCATTTGTGGTTTGGCAAAAAATAAATTTGTACATTGTTCAATTAATTTTATTTTGATACCTAATTAGTTTTTACTGTAATGTAACGGGAATATTTTGGTATCATTGAAACGGTAGAAGACATATTTAATAATAACGGCGATCTTTGTTGGCTTTATGAATGAACTCTTACGTAATTAGGTAGGTTAATGCGTATGAGACATGCAAAATATATACGCACATAAAAAACTTAAAACTTAAAAATTATAGAAAGAACTAATAAATGTAAGTTTTTCTCTGTCGTTTTATTTACTTTGTCATTACAACAATGTATTAAAAAATGGCACCTAGAGTTAGTTTCAGTACTTAATTATCTACTGCGAAGATGGGTTACGCGCGTCACAGACTCAATTAAAAAAAAATTCAAAATCGGTTCACGCAGTTCAGAGTTATGCGGTAGCAATAATAAAAAAAAATACGGACGAATTGAGTACCTCCTCCTTTTTGAAGTCGGTCAAAAAGCGTTTTACTTGTCATTCGCACGCACGCAGCGCGTTCTACAGTTTATATTTCAATTTCATCGGGCGGCAAATCAACGATGTACACGACTGCGTATGTATGGCTACACCCTAGGCCACATCATCGTTTACCATCAGGCGAGATAGTGGCCAAAAGCTAGCCTATTTCAAACTTTAAAAAAATAAAAAAATAGCGTAACCATCGGTAGCTTGCTCTTTTTATTGCACACATATAACTACAAGCGAGATTTACTCATATTATATAGGTCGAGTTGTACAGAAACTGAGCGGCCACGAGCATCGATCATGCGCGTATGACACGTTGATTTATAGCGAGTCCACAACTGGATTTTAGTAGCCGGCACTTCTAATTAATTATCCACTAGACCACTGATATATAGTGACCTGGCCCTAATGTCTAATCCTTACTAATATCTAGCAATTCTAGGTGAACTACAGCTAGGATAATGGTAGCAATAAATCATTTATAATAATATTGTTTATGGAACTGAAGTTCATTGTTTCTTGGTTTATAGTACCTACCTACAGTAAAGATTATTTGATAATGTATCCAAAATCTGGTATGATTTTAATTTCGTATGTCCATACCTAATATAAAGCAAAATGTAAGGTAATGATCTGAAGACTTTTTTTATTATATAACAGGCTTGCGTTTCCCTACGAGCTCATCTGATGGTAAGTGGGTAGTCTGGAATGTAGCACGCTTGTCTAGAAGGTATTTATTCATTTTAACACGCAGTTTTATTCCTTACGAACTTTTTAAATGTACTTATATAATAACATATTAATGTGACAAGTATATAGGATATTCAGTTATATATGTTACTCATAAGAATAAATAATGAATTTTACAAGAATACTCATGAAAGTTGGGTAATATTTTAACAATATTATCACATTTATACAATGCGAGGTGTGATAGGTATTTGGGAAATACACTGTAGGCTGGAACTTTCCTTACCATCACTTGAGATAGCAGTCAAACGCTTGACTATTCAGAATTAAAAAAAAATACTGAGTTCACTTACGCTATCATTTTTTTCAGTTCGTTGTCGTTTATGGCTTTTTGGTGTCTATGGAAACAGGCACGTAACAGTGGACTGTCATGCTTCACGCCCTTAGTGACGTGACAATATCGATGTCAACTTAGCGTTTTATTGTCGATGATCGATTTGTGCGGTTTTGTGGCGGAAAATAGAAATGTTGATGCGCCCTACGTGCTCCGCTCCGAGTCTGTGTGGCTTATGATTTTGTAATAGGCACTGTTCAGAAGTAGGCTAAGGGAATTTTATGTCATGTGAACCACTATAAATTGTAAAATAAATTGAATGATTAGGTACCTACTACCATTTGAACAGCATTCTAGCGTTATAATCAATATTACAATTTTAATAGTAAATATTACATTTACACAGCGGCTGAAGGGGAGCGGTTGGATAATACCAATAAATTAAAAATCAATTATGATCCACCACATTAATGGTACATTTATATAAGCCGAGTCATGTTGATCTATATTTTTTTCTCAAGAGTCACGGTCAAATTTATCATCAAAACCGTCAAAAGCAATCACTTTTTGCCGCAGCAACTTTCCGTACGGCTAACACCATCGTACGATCATAGTACTACGCCGCTTACTATGGACCCAACACTACACTACCGATGTCTCGGTCCATTGGGCCCAAAGGCCGCGATTCCGCATCGTGACGTCGACGCATCACGACCTCACTGCAGCTTCCTACTAATTCCATTCCGTGTTTGAGATTTCTCTATTTACAAATAAGTTTTTGAATTAATACACGCAATAGATGAAAACGAAAACATAATTGTACTGTACAGATCTCTTGAAAAAGAAAGGGTTAAATGTTGAGGTGGCAGCTGTTAGAAGAATGTAAAAAAAAACTTACAACTAGGCTACGGTTGTTGTGAAGGTAATCTTAGTTACTACAGTTATAGGTGTCCTACATTGGTTTCCAACAGAATAAAAACAACGCAAATACGACATAAAATAATGAAAAAGCAAATTGTGAACGATGTAGATTGCTGGAGTTTATTGTGGTGTTTTAACAGAAGATGCAACCAAACTTCCAATGCAACGAACAGATCTTTATTGTGACTTTTTTATTTGTTATGAGAGTTACGTAATTTATTTAGCTTTACAACAGCGCTAATTATACAGGTTACATAACTTTTCACACATACAGTCAACAGTGACTTATATATGGAACTCGTTTTATCTTCGCGCTTAAAGGGACAACATTGTATGAAAATATCTATTTAAACAAACGCTTACCTACATGAACGCGATAAGTTATCTTGCGTCGTGAAAAAAAAACAAATAAAACCGCATACATTAATGTATTGTGATAAAGTGCCGCCATTTTGAAAACCGTGACCAATAGTTTCAACGTGCGCTATCAACGGTGAACTGATAAGAGTTCGATTTATGAATACCGAGTAGTGATTGATGGAATGTTCTCGGTGTTCGCTGTGTTATCAGAAATAAAAAAAAAATATCTTGTTAACGAGTTAAATGGGTCATGTTTTATGCCGATTTTAAAGCAGCCTCGATACGCGTATCCGAGCTGACGGTAAGTATCTGGAATATAAAACGCTGTATGAGTGCATCGTGCGTAACTTTGTTGTTGATAGCGTTAGTGTTCATTTTACCGTTATTTACAACCGATACTTCCTTATAAAATGCTAAGGAAAATGTTATTAACTCTTCAAACTTGTAATTAAGCTCCGGTTACTTGCTACGTGTGGACGTTCGCTTATTTCAATAGGTCCCGTTCAATGTAGCGTAAAACTTACAAAGACATTCAAATTTAACGGTGAGAATGATTTTTCATTAATTTACATATAAATAAGGTTTTTCACAAAATTTGCACACAACGACAAAAACAAAAGGTGAACAATGAATGAAAATATTGAAACAGTATGCATCCGGATTTTAATTAGCTGTTGATATGAACTTTTATAAGAATATCCATTCAAATTGATATTTAAATACGTTTTCGATGCTAGATAGATTAGGAAGAGGGGTGCCTGTATTTTACCTTTAGTACTATAGATGTTAATAATTTTAATCAATTCCTCATTTGGACTGAATGTAAAATTTATCGTAACAGAACAGTAGCAGTATGTTTTAACAGAACTTTAAAATATACCGTTGATTCAATATACCTTATTATTAAATTTAACAACACTTTCTTTGCACAGCACAGAAATAACTTGCATCGTGAGAGGGCCGTCAAATTAACTCGAATAAGACAACGCACAAATTAGAATCACTGACTGCGTGCCTGCATGGTAAATTTAGCGCGGTGAACATTGGGAGTTTTAACTTCTTTATAATTATGAAATGTATGCCGTTTTCACAATTCCGTTAGAACATATGGTGAAGTTCAGTAGTAGACTTTTTCTATATTTAAAATGTTTAAGGACCGTCAAACGGGGAGATAGAGCGGCTGTCTGATTAGTCATACAATAAGAAATAAATTAGCAAACCGTAACTTCAGAAATTATGCTTTATTTATGAAGGTTGACATATTGTTTAAAGAAGATGCTTAGAGTAGCTGGCAATATTTCAAAGAGAAGCTTAATCATTTTTTATTTTACGCCATTGATTGCTAAAATGATATAGGCACTTACTCTTAATATATTGGGATATTCTCACAATAAAGACTTTGTAATTTGATTTAAAAGCAGTTATGCCAGTTAATTTGTGTTGGGTTTTCTACCAGATGGCGTATCTTCATATTAGTTCGCTTATTTGCGGCTTCAATGAAAGTAAACGTGCATCGCGAAACACTTGAAAAACGTGAAAATATTAGAACTGGCCTCAATCACGATTTGGTATGAAAGGAATTCCAACGCATAGATTTTGCGCTTTCATTGACCGTGTAAATTTTCAAGAAAAGACCAATTTAACATTATTACATAGTCATTTGCATTTCGAATGAATTTAAAACAAAAACAACTCGATTAGTCATCGTATTGTATGATATATGATAATCGTTATATATGTTGTACTATTATTTACATATTTTAGTACCAAAATTCTTATTGTTTTATAATAAAAAAAAGTGGAATACAAGAATCTCTGAAATAAATACTGACAATAACTTTCACAGTTATATTGTACGAATGAAACTCGTCGATATCTCGATTATTCTTCATTTAAGATGTACTCTATATTATTTTGGTTCTGAATATTCTCGCTGCGAAATAATTTACTTTTACCTTGCGCCACGCCAATTGACTGCCGATGGTGCATGCGGCGCGGAGTGTGGTCGCCGCGTCAAGCCGCCATGTTCCGTCGCGTTCGTTTTATGAAATTTCAATTACTTCATTTGTTTTTGCTGTCAAAAGCTTCCGACAATTTATAGGTGAACGTGACGAGCGGGCGACACCAGAAATCCATTACACGTACTCATTCTACCTCCTCAATAAACTTCCAATTATGTATGTTAACATATATTACACTGATAAATACACGCGTTAAAGTGACCGCAGTAATGCGAACAATTTAAATCGCGATCGCCGTCATCAATATTCAGCAAGAGTACGTAAACCGCTAGGGTGCCCAAAATTCGCGTCCACCTTTCCCATATGGCGTATGACACGATTAAGTTTATGGCGGAACGAAACGTGAAAAACAAAAAAATATGGTCGGAACAACTGTTCGTTGTTAAGTATTATAGTTAGGTTTGGTATATTGTGTTGCTCCCTGTAGGGAGCGGACCGCCCGTGGTGGCGCTCTCGACTCCGTAAACCCAAATGACTAGTTCACCTAAGCCACCTCGCTTGCTAGATTACACGTTAGCACAGATGGAGAGCGAGGTTTACCTAGCATTTTCTTTCTACTTAAGTTACATACATGAAAATACGAAATCATCTTGAAACCAGTTCGCCGTGAGTTGATTGTCGTCGTGTTTGACACATTTCGCACCTGGAGGCAATGAAATAAAATTAATGTTTTTGTCGCTACAATTATAGGTCGTTTGGTTTCGCGTCGGATATAAAAACTGTATAAAAATCGGCGAATTATGTCAATTGTTCAATTTATAGATAGTGCCGGATCGTAGTTTATTCGAGCGGTAATGTCGACTCATTAGCGCTGGGGGGCGCCTCCGGCTCAGGTAGGCGCGCGGGCGTTATTTATATTGAAGGCGAAGAGAACAATGTCCGCGCCGATCTCGTATTAATCATCTCTTTATTCGGTACCGACCGACAGGGTGATTCCTTGGCCATACATCAAAATTTCCTTTGTAAAGTAAGCATTCTTTTTAGAATAATTGCAGGTACATTTAGCGCGTGTGCCAATTTTTTTATTATTAATTAGTATGTTGTAGTCCTTTACTAATATTCCTTATGTCTATATAGATCTATATATATATATATATATATATATATATATATAATGAATCAACATTTTATATTGTTCTAACATTGTATCTTGCAATATACGGTAGTGGTATATTAATATTACTCATGACACGGACATTCAAGAATATTGTAATCTTTAAAGTCGTTTTGCCGTTCACGTTAAACTCGGGTTTCATATGATAATTTGTTGGCGTTTAATGTTAAGATTTTACGTATTTTATATCGCGTCGGCTTCGCGCAAGGGAATGTTCCCGCGCAGCGGTGCACATATGAAATATAGTGTTTAACACCACGCGGCTTGTTCGGGCGGCGCCCCGCGGCGCGCGGCTGTCCTGCGCCGCTCGCAGCATCGTCACCCCAATAAGGGCTTTGCCCAGAACTTATTATTTTGATAATTCCATAAATAAACCTACAAACAGTTACAACTAGCTGCCTGTGTTACACGTGTAGCACTGTAAGCGTTAAACTTGATTGCTCAATAGTAATTAGCATGTCATGTGAAGACTTGTGAAGTGAGTCTTAACTACATCGTGTTATTTGACCGATATTCTCTAATAAATAAACACAATATTCTCTAATATAAATTATTTAATAAACAATGACAAATTAAAGAAATGTATTCGTCACACAAATCTTTGTCTTGGATGGGAATCGAACCTACGACCTCCGATTTAACGGTCAGGGTCCCACCACTACACCTACTACTACGCCAGTCAAATAGATATAATGAATATAGATATATACAAACATAAATACAAAATATATTAGGCACGCAAATATCCTTAAATGACAAATGAGCATTTGAGGTACATTTAAGTTTAAAAAAAAAATGAATACCTACCGTGCTTCGAAGTCCCGTCGGCGCACAGCATTAATATTCTAATAGCTTCGCAGTATTATGTTTACAGATTATTTCTCTCCGACAATTATTTCGTCGATTTGGTCTATGAGAGCTGCGATTAAGTAATAAATGTAATAAGTTTGAACATTAAATAACGGTACACGTCAATTTCGAACATTTAACGACGTAGAATGGCTGCAGTATATAAAAATGGTTAATGTTTCAAGGCTGCCGCTGCGCCGAGTTTCGTAATGTTTTGAATGACACGCAGATGTATGTAGGCCGGTACCTACGTCAAGCGAATACGGTATAGAACGGTAGCTTAAAGTGCTTTATCATACTAATATTATAAAGAGGAAAGATGTGTATGTAACTAATAGGCTCAAAAACTACTGGAGCGATTTCAAAAAATCTTTCATCATTTGAATGCTAGATTAGCACTTATCAATATAGGCTATATACATTACTAGCTTTTGCCCGCGACTTCGTCCGCGTGGAGCAGTTTCTATCTGTATTATCACTACATAGTATAAAACAAAGTCGCTTTCTCTGTCCCTATATCCCTATGTATGCTTAAATCTTTAAAA
>DWUN01001965.1:0-15027 GCA_018249975.1 Passova gellias | reverse complement strand
AGGGGTAGGCAGAGGAGTGTAGTACACCCCCACATTTCACCAGTTACGTGTAAGTCCCAAATGGAATAGGTGGTGAGAAATGTACACACTTGCAAAATATTTAAGATAAACACAATACCGCGACTCCGGTTTAATCGAAGTGTAGTTTATATGTAAGGACGTCGCCACGTTTCCCCAGTGCGATGATAGAGGGGCTGGCGCAGAGCGGCAACCGGGTGGTGGACATGGTGCTCATCAACGTGCGGCGCACGCTGCTGCAGACGCGGCGCGAGCTGCTGGCGCTGCCGCCGCTGCATGCCACCTTCATGCACAAGGTGCACTGTTGCTCATTTATATAAGTGTGTATGTCTGTACACGTAGAGGATCACTATTATCTGGCCCTATTTCACTACGCAAGAACATATTACAACATTATTTTATATAAGTACATGTTTTACTTTACTTTTGTTTTTACTCAATTACTTTTTGCATTCAGTTTAGCAAAGTAAACATGTTTCCTTTTTTACTTTCTTTACTATATCTAGCACTAGTATGCTCTAATGCTAGCACGTGAGCCAGTGGTATTCACCAAATACCATCGACAATAGTAATATAATTATGTTTAAATTTAAATTTTTTTATAATATAAATCAGTTCAAATCAAATCTCGTAAATACTAAGCGATGCTCAATCCATACTAAATTGTAAATGCCAAAGCGATTTTGTTTGTCCTTCTCTTACGTCAAAACGAATCAACGGATCGATGTTATTTTTGGTGTGGAGGAAGTTGAAAATCTAGTGTGACATATACAATGTTTTTCGCAGTAATATATCACGTTTAGACTGCAAACAACGTTTTAATCAAAGAAGCGCTATAGATGGCGTTACGGGCGCAATAGTAATTCTAAATTCTAAATGACCGATGTTAACAGTACGTCATTAACATATTGTTCAATTTCAGATAGGATCGATATCTTTCATAGGCAAGTTCGAGACGGAGACGGGCTGGGTGAAGAACCTGGCCACCATCAACAGGATCAACGACGTCAGCGTCACGCGGCCCGACCCCACGCGGACCAGCTTCCGAGTTACCTTGAAAATTAAGGACTTCCAGGTCAGCTACATAACGTTGACGTAACAAAATATTTGATTAAAGCCGTAATTCATATTATCTTTTATCTATTAAGTCAAGCACAGTTGCCGAGGTTTTGGAACTAACTGTACTGTTAGGAATGTACGTAAGAAACTGTGACCATCTTCCAGATCGGCTACGACCAGTACCGCATGAAGGCGATGGGCGTGTGCTGCGCGGGGCGCGTGGCCGCGGCCGCCGACAGCGCGCTGCACCTCGCGCTCAGCGTGGGGCTCGCGCGCTGGGAGCCCTACGCGCAGCTTGACGACCTGCGCGTGCAGCTCGCTCAGTGAGTATCTAGCTACTGTGCTCCCGAAATGCCAATCTCGCATTGACCATTTCGAGCGTAACAACTAATTCAGGTCCAAATGTGAGCACAAGTTTGTCTCTTCCACTGTTTTGGACAATACTTGTCTTGTATGCTAATTTATAAACCGGAGTAGTGATAACTGAAAACCCCGCAAATCTAACGCGTGAACGATATGTTGGTAGAACGAGAGACTATCACGTGACGGGGCTGGGCCCGCTGAGCGGCGCGCTGCCGCTGGTGGCGGCGTGCGCGCGCGGCGCGGCGGGCGCGCTGGCGGCGCCGGCGCTGGCCGCGGCCCTGGCGCGGGACGTGCGCGCGGCGCTCGCGCTGCTGCCGCTGGCCGACCTGCTGCACCCGTCCGCCGCGCCCCCCGCGCCCGCCCGGTGATGGCTGCTGGGAGATGGGCTCGCACTAGAACGAGTATCCTCCGCTTTTACATTCGCTGGAAACTTAAAACATCCTATACTGCCACAAAACGATGAACCTTCTTCCCTGCCGGAACATTTTATTATTGGATGTATCATTTTTTTTCATTTAACTTACGTTTTAAACGACGGCAAAGTTCCCTAATAAAGTTTACCTTGTATTTATTTATTCGATTAAACCATTACGGCAGCTAGCCGCCGCCGCGTCCCGACCTCGCACTGTTCGTGTCAGCTGCAATAGGTTTCTGTTTACGCAGTTAAAGTAATTAAGATACAAAATGGCACGACATCAGTAATAATAATTGTAAACAGTAAATATTATGTTCTGTACATAATACATACTACAAATCATACTTTTTTCAAAATGTATTTTTACGTATTAATTTATATTTTTATGTACCGTTGTAATTAAGGTAAATGTAACATAATACGAACGCCACGACTGAAACGTTAATATTAATATTAATTGCATTAATCATTTACAGTCTTCCTTAGTAATAATAGTTTCATTTACTACAAATACATTACGTAAGTAATTAAAGCTATATTGTCGCATGTTTCTTAATGTATAATTTAATTGTACCTAAAATTTATCGAATTTCTACCTTTTTCTTGAATGATACAGGTAACGTGAACGGTCACGTAAATATAATAATTTATATTTATTTACACACAAAAGCGAATTATATTCCTTCCATGCCAAGATAATTTTTAAAAGTAAATAACGTTACTTTTAATCGTTTAAGCTATTATTTTGATGTATTTTTAATGATATTAGTGAATATACAATATATGCAGATATATATTAGTTTTGTAATGTTACCATAACAGCAATAAGAATAAAATCATCCGATTAATTTTACCGACCGACTGATGTTGATTTGAGTTGTTTGTTAATGCACAATGTTTTTATCACACTATTATAATGATATTTAATTTAATAAGTATGTCGGTATATATATTGGTGGATTGGCGATCATTTCATACCGATATATAATTCATAATGTCTCGTTTTACGAAAATTCACCACTCGTTATTACATTGGTTGTGAGTGTTTTTAAATGTTTTGAGACTGTTGTAATTTGCATTGTGATTTTACATGTTGTTTAATAAAAATATTATTGAGTTACATGTTTTTATTCTATTTAGTTAACACTGCCCATTTAGTTACACACAGATTTCTGATAGACTTATCGTTTTATGTTAACACAAACTGACAACATTAGTTGGCCGTCCTCTTGTGAATTATGAACGAATTATGAAATTCAATAGCGAAAAAATCTCAGAACATACTGGCCGTATAACTTAATTTTACTTGTCCGTGCCACACTGACATTTTCTAATCTGATGTTTGAATTAGAAATGGTGTCTTTTTTATATTCCTGTGCTTACCTTAATGTATTTGTCTGAAGTAATCAGGTAAAAAATAACTAATGCTCTTGTGATCTACTACTACTGGTTGTCAGAATTATTCCATTGTATAGGGTAAGTATACAATGTCACGCGATTTTTTTTATTATATTCACTTTATGAATCGTAATCTTGTAATCTACAAAGTGTAATAAATTGTGCTTTTAATACAGGCGCGTAATGAAATAACATGGGTCTAATACACTCCTTGTTTTGCTCCCTAACATTCTGTCTCGAAAGGTAAGATATTTGAATTAATTTCCATAGATAAAAATCGACGACATTTTGTGTGGTGACATTATTAACGCAGTCCAAATAAGATACTTTACAAAAAGAATTCTTAAATACCATGCTAACGCGAACGAAACCATAGGTAAGTTGTATATGAGATGAATGAATGAACGAAACCATTAGGTGTAAGAGTGCTGGATTCATTCAAGCACTCATGCATGAAACATACGCATAACGGGCTCATTTACGTCGATATAACTTGAACGTTATTCTTTTACTCTCGCGACTATTGAAACGCGTAGATACCGTAACGCCCGGTATCCACGAAAGCGGAGAGGAGATGAGACGAGACGAGATGTGCTGCAAAGCTGACAAGTTATATCCACCAAAGCGGAGAGGAGATATGAGCATTGTGTAGCAAAGATGTGATGTGGGCTGTGAGAGATTGAAAACAGTCTGTTGTGTCTACAAAAGTTCGCGCTGCCCGGCCGCCCGACTAGACACTTCTCCGCTCTGCTGCGCCGCTTGCTCGCTCGCCGCACAAAATTCTATAGAAAAATGAGACATCTCTTCTCCTCTCCGCTTGTTCCATTTCCACCCAAGCCAAGCGGAGAAAAGATGTGGAAATAACGAAATCGGATTGGTTTATTAAACCACATCTCTCGTCTCGTCGCCTCTCCGCTTTGATAGGTACCGGGCCTTACTGTTATATACCCTTACCCTTATATGTTACCACTTATCTATGATTATAATAGACAACTATCTCGATGCTTCATTTTAGAATACGTATGAATTTGTGTTTTGTTAATGAACGTTTATTTGTAAGAGTTCTGACGTGGACGTGCTGCGCGTTCCTGTTCATGCTGCTGATGTTAGTATTAGTCCTACTGATGATATATAGTATCTCAGTAGGTTACCATTACGCTCAGAAAGAACTTGCCGCCTTTGCGTGTACGTACCTAAACATTTTTTTACCTACATTATCTATTTTATAAGACCCTCTTACATCCCTGCATATGAAATTTATTTGCTGCAACCAATTTTAAAGTCGCACAGTTGCGAAGGATGCTCTTTCGCACGCGCGGAATGACCGAAGCATACGCCATCACTATGCTTCAGTTCGGATTGGAGGGGATAGTTTTGTTTTTTTATGTTATGAGAGTAGTGAATGAGCTGATAGCAGTTACTAATGTTATTGTTAATAATAATAGTCTAATTTGAGGCCCTTTTGGGCGGTTTAATCTAGACGATTTCTAAGGCAAATTTGCGCGTAGCATCAACATATACTCTAAGAATAGATTCACACGTTTTCCATTCAATATATATAGTGTCCGCAAGAAAAACAACCGACGAGCCATCGCGCCGCGCCGAGCCCGGCGAGCGCCCCGTGGTGCGACTGGTGGCTGTGAACCGAACAGAGATTGAAAATGCCCCACCGCCTGTCTTAGGTTACCTTCGAACTCTTATTATATCATTACATATTGGGTCTTCCAACAATTGTTGTACGAATATTTAAAAGATACTTAAGGTTTCAACAGAAAAATATTCTATTTGCACAAACCATAACAGATAAACGTAAATTGTGATACAATGGGCTTGTAAACTAAAATTTAAATACTTATATTATCAAACTTTTATAATATAATAAACAGTGAAGCACTTAGATATAATAAATAATTATGAACACTCTTCATAGTATAAATGTCATTATGATGGAAAAGAAAAATACAGAGATCATTTTATCACTTATTATTTTGTTCACAAACTGTATATTTCAGAGGTGTACCAAACTAAGAAACCTGAAGAGAAGTTGTACCTCGAAACGACCGAGACCGCAGTTGTAATTTTGGAAACTGAAATGTATGTATCCGTATACATTTAGCATTCGAGAAAATGCTCACCTATCATTTAATGAGTGATATACACATGATCAGAAGAAATAAGACAACAGTCGCCACACCGAAATGCCGGCCATTTCGGGCTGGCAGACTTCACACACCTTAGAGAACTTCTCCGTTTTCTCGCGGTTTTCCTTCACTATTATAACAAGTGATATTTTATCGTAGATTTTGATGAGACTCTGAAAACTAAAAACATGAAGCAATTCATCAGTTAGTTGTTTCTGGCTCAATTAGTTACATTTTCGTTAAATACTGATTAAAATAGAGAGCAATCATAATCGAAACACCCATAGGTACTCACCCCCATACTTTTTATGATACCTTTAAGATATTCTCATTGAAATGTCGAAGGAATATAATTAACGCTATTACCTGTTTCTTAGGTTCAAATTACTAGATAAACAGAGGATCTGTACAATATTGATTGTAAGAGCTACTTTTTAATGCCATTTATATTGTACACAGGCCACCAAGGGAGCCAAAGTTTGAATCGGAGGACCGAAATCTAGTACGACGACTTATAGGTCGATTTCGGCGATCAGAAAGTAACATGACCTCTACACTCAAACCTTTTTTCAGGCCCTTAAAAAATTATTCAGACATTATTCAAGTCCTAAATTATTCAGCATAACTATAATACAACATCCATGAATTGTGAACATTTATGAATTAAAAATAAAATTATTTGAATTGTCTTAGTTTTAGTATAAAAAATTGGACTTATGAATACCAGGGTAGTTTATACATGCGATAATTGACGAGATTGATTAAGCTTGACGCACTTGGACCATGACGCAGATCTATTGGTTTACTTAATAATAACCAAAAATTTTCATTATAAAAGTAAATATTACACAAAGTTATAACACACCCATGCCATCTGCAGAATTTTGAATCTATTCTATGAAACGAACGAACTTTGAGAAGAATACACACAACCTATAAAAAAAAGAGTTTGTGTTCGTGTATTTAACCACATAGACATAATTTTAAAATATTTAGGCCTTCAATTTAACTCTCTAAATTTTGAACACTTAAATGTCAATGGTTAAATGGGTACAAAACAGACATGTTACTCTACAATTAGGTTTCAAGCCTGCAGTTATGATATTTTTGTAATATTAATAATTATTACAAATAGTAACTTCGTTCCTTAAAAAAATGTATTTTTAATAATATTTATATTATGTTATCTCTAATTTAAACGTCGACAAAATAACTGCTTCATATTGCATGTAGAAAATATTCTGACTATACCCAAATAGTGTGAATGTGAATCCATTCAAACGTTAAAAACCCTTGTCTACGTACGAACCAACAAAAGGCAGAAATCATACTGACATTAGTGACAGTATTCTCATCGTGGAAATGGCAGATGAAAATATTGCAGAAAAGAAACCAAACAATTCTAAACGAACGCCGAGTAAAAATCATGCTGTCAAGAAGCGTTTACCAATTCGTCCCAAAGCAGCGGACAATGTAATATTTATAACAAAGAAAACTGGTTTTAAGGTGAGGTGAAAATGTAAATTTTATAAGAGATTAAATGTAACAGATGACTCGACATAGTACATTAATTTTCAGGCACAATTGGACAAATGTTGTGATTTATTGACAAAGGGAGAACACGAAATAATATTACATGCCTTAGGAGCTGCTATTCAACGATGTTGTAATCTAGCTCTGCAACTTGAGTTATTGTTCTCAGGAACTTGCAAGATTGAAGTAAACACAAGTACAGTGGCATTAATCGGTAAGTTTTGTATTGTCGTTGGAATTTTTTAAACTAGTATTACAAGCTAAGATTTAATTCCATTAAATTCTGTACAGATGATTTGGAGCCACTAACTGATGATTATGAGTTTGGAACTCAACTGAGGCATTCCTCTTCAGTTCACATCCGCGTGTTTAGAACAGCGGCACTGGGTGCCAATTAGCGATCATGTTTTTTACATTAAATGAGATTGTTCAGTGGATTGGACTCACTGTTTTTGAAATATGGATACATTTGATAACAATAACTATATTCTCAGCGTTGTTAGCTCTCAAGATTGACGGTGTTGTAAATAGTGCGTGGTGGACGATATTTGCCCCATTATTTGTCAGTGATGCAATGAATGCATATTTTTGTTGCATAGTATGTATAAGAATGAATCTGGAAAGCTCATATAAAGCTTCGTTATATAGAGCGTCATGGAGTGCAATTTTTTTGGGATTAACATTTGTTTTTAAATTTCTCTTATGTAGAAAATTACAAGGAGATTCTGCCATTGAGTACAGTGAAGTTTTTGCACCCTTATTTATACTGTTACAATTAATAGCTGTAAGAGCATGTCAGTTACATCAGTGAAGCCTTGTATGCAGTTATATACCCATGCTAAAGAACCTCTTAATTATTTTGCTGATACATATAAGAAAACATGTTAAATAATTGTGAGAAATGAGTACCAAAGATTAGCATCGGACATCAGGCTCTCCGAATACTACTATGATAGATATAACTATAGTATAGTTATAGTTACCGTACCGGTAAGAATTATTCACATTAAGCATAAAACAAAACCTTGCTGGTCTTTGAGTACTTAAATCCATCTTGTAGTTTTAACGATATAATGCTAAGACACCATTAATGTATTTTCTCTATGTTGTAGAAAATGTTATTGATAAATATACTTTTATAATTCTTATTAATTAAATAGATTTCAAAATGATTGAATTATTATTGAAACGAAACAAATATCCTTAAGAATTTTGTTTATTTAGAAGTATGCTTATTCTTCAATCAAAAACTTATGTTATTAATTAAATGTGTAATCTAATCTTTAATGAAACATGTTGAAGAAACCACCTCTGGCTTTTTTCTCCTCATTGCCAAAAGTGAAATTGAAGGCATTGATTTGATTCTGTACACTAGAATCTGGCTTGGACTCTGATGTGGAAGCACGACCAAAGAATGATAAACCTGTCTTCCGAAATCCTAAAACAAAAATAAAAAATGTGTCCCAAAGGGCTACAACAAGAACAACAATACAACAACACAACACAACAACAAAATACAACTTTTCTAGTCAATAAGAGAACACTTTTTGAGGTTTGAGTAATCAAAAATTTAAAACATCCAGGACAGAATGATACAAGTCCAAAGTACATACTTTTACCTAGCTTTTATTTTAAAGTTAAAAGTTGAATTTTGTTTTTTCTTATATCTTTTAGAATTGAATTTCTTTTATTTAATCGAAATTTTCAAATAATGTAACATATTAGTGAATTGTTGTGTAAATAAAAAAATCTATTATAGTATATAAGTTTAGGACTCATTGGTAGTGTGCCAGTTGTCCTAATGTCCTAGTGTGATGAATGAATTATTTGTACCAGCTAAAAAATTTGAAACTCCTTGGGAACCAACTTCATTATCGCCAGAACTAGGTACAGTTGCAGGTGTATCTCCATTGGGTGACAACAGAATGCTTGAATCTGAAAATTATTTTAAATACAAATATACTCCAACATTAATTCATAAATCAAAGATTGTTAATATGAAGCTTATCAATTGACAGACTAACATAATAATGCATTTTTTAGTACCCTTATCGTATCGGTACCATTCTCTTTAAATATAGAGTCGGTTATATATAGAGAGAACAAATTTCTAGTAACAAAAGGATGATCTTAGTATACCTAAGCAGTGAGGAAAGTCTTCACTATCTTCAAACCCTGTTGTACTTAGAGATACATTTAAAGAGTCGGGTATACCGCGGGGTCCATGGTTGAACAGCAATCCAGCCACCGGTACTTCCAAGTTATTCATCCTTTGCTGCACACACAATTATTTATTTGTTCATTTTATGTTTCATGAATTTTGAATCATTGCATTTTTGAAAGTCAATGTTACCTTAGGACTAGAAACAGCGACATTAGTGTCATTTTCTTCTGTATTTAGGTTTGATTTATTTTCATCATTTATTATTAATTTATCTTGAGTTATACTTTTAGTATTGTCATTTTCATGAACATCCGTTTGTAAATCAATTTGACCTTTGTTTTCAAAAAAGCTTGATGCTACAATTTTGTCTTCATTTTGCTTAAGGAATATAAGAATAAAAATGCAAAGCGTTACAATAATTTACTATAATACTCAATAAAGTTAATATAGAAAAGGTTTTGGTTACAGTTTCATAAACACAACATTTCTTATATCAATTGTATGTCGTATAAAAAGCAAAATTACAAATTTAAAAATCGATACATCCATATACCATTTGGGTCAGACTATTCTTCCCATAAACAAATTGTGGTGATAGATCTAATTTGCGTTTCTTCAATATCTCATCTTTAATGATTGCATAGCTTTCTTGACTTGTTGTGCTAACATTAAATATTTTTTCTTCAGATTTGTCAATTTCCATTCCTTCAACATTCTGTTCTCCAACATTACGTTCTTCGACCATGGATATTTTATCTTCATCAATATTAAATGTAACGGTTTTCTTTTCTTGAGTATTCTGTTTGGAATTTATGCATAAGTATATGTGGTACCTGTGTGTACATTGTCTGTCCACAATTTCTTATTCTATCATGGACACTTGTAGTCAAATTATAACAGATGCATGATTACAAATTACCTGAATAACATCCAAAAATTGAGAAGGTGGCGCCACAACTTGTTTGTGTGTTTTTGTAGTCAAATCTATTTCTTCTCTTTCCTCTATTTCTAGACAATTATTTGTCTGTAATAATGTATAAATAGTTTTGTATGTATATTTATTTTTATTTCTTATACAGATTTGTATGTGTATGCACTAATATTGATATTAACTAATTTATTGTGTTAACAAATATTGATTAAGTACCTTATCTTGAGAGTTTGCTACTTTATCTATTTGGTGTACTACAACTGTTGGAGTTATATACTTCTTCTCTTGAAATTGATCTGGTTCTAATTTCCTTATAATATCAAAAGTATCGTTTTTATCAAGCTTTATGTCTTGCAAGATATGTATCAGTTTTTTATCAGAATATTTCTTGGATTCGAATTTTTCATTGTCGTTGCCAGAGTATATGTTAATACCGATATTGAAATAAGATGAAATGTAACAGTTGCTAAGGTTTTCGTCTGTTTTACTCTTTTTGTGGGTCTTTTTGTCTAATTTTGTGGATGTGAAAGAGCCGGCTCTTTTCAATGATGATACATTTTGTAAATCAACCTTTTTTATCTGGGGATGGAAAAATACATCTTTAGGTACTTGCATCTTGCATAGAATACAGATTTTCCTAATACTACTATTTTATAAACGTGTACCTGGTCTAATTTAACACTTAAAATATCTAAATCATTATCTTGCACGTGTAGTTTTGGCAACTGAAAAAAAATAACAACATGTGTAATCACTTCTATGTAGAAGACAGGAATGTGGAAATTAATGTTTCTTTTCTATACTGACCGCCAATGAGTCTTTATCAATATACATATTCAAATTAGACCAATTATCTTCAACTTGCAAACTGTCATGTTTAATTGTAGATTGATCAAGGAGATCACAATGCTTTTTACTTTCATATTGTTCTGGTACAAGTATTTCCATTTCCTTGGATATTTCCATTATCTTGACTCTTTTATCATTAATGGATAAGATCATTTTTGGTCTCTCGCGGACAAAGAAATTAGCAAGTTCTATTATCTGTTTTCTATCTGCATCAAGTAACTCATTTCTCCTTATTTCTATATTACTTATTAAATTCTTTGCTTCACATATCAAAGTATTGATGTTCACTTGAGTTACATTACTCTTGTTTTTGACCTCAATCAGTGCTCGAACGTATGGAATACTTTCATACCTTATCTTTGAAGTTTGCCACAGATTTTCATACTTCTTCTTCCCATTTTGTATACGCTCAAAAATCTCTACCTTTCTTTCTTTGCTCAGAAGTAATTCCTTTTTAAGCTCTGTATTTCCATATTTAATAGATTCTATTGCTAAGTTAAGGCTATAATTAATCAAAACATAAATCCTATGAAATTAAATATGACTAAGAATTGTGTCATTATCTTATTTTAAATTAACATCTTCAAGAATAAACGAAACCGCGCGTAATTAGAATCCTAAAAGAGCCTGCTGTATATTAACAATAAATGAAGTATATAAGTAGGTATAGATAGTTATGTTTATGTTAAGTGCCTACAGGTACTTAACATGTTATAATTAACAATAATATATTGTTATTGTTCAATTCTTTGAACTTTAAGAGAATAGTTTTGGCTAAACACTGCTAATTTGTTCTGAATAACCGCAGCAAAAAAAGTAAATGCAAGTACAGTAAATAGGCTCTTATAACTATAAAAATAATAATTATTATTATAAGAATAATTGATTTTATTGACACCTTATAATTTGTTGTTCAGCATGTTGTATCTCTGTTTCTAAATTTAAATTGCTGGATCTCATAAAGTTACATATCTCTTTTTGTCGTTCGGATTCTTTTTTCAACTTATCGGACAAAAACGCTTGGGCTAAAAACGTATATTAATTCTTACTACATAAACACAATAAAACTCTTGACAAGGAATTTAAGGGATATAATATATAAGAGAACTTCAAAATCATCTATTTAATGTCAGGTATTTTATATCAAACGAGGAATGAAATTTAGTTCATGTACAACTTAAAATGTACCGGAATTCAAAATGATTTCAAATAATTGTTAATGATTCCATCATGTTTAAACATTGAATTTTTTAACGTACTTATGTGACTATAACAGCTATTTAATTAATATTTTACTTACAATTAAAGTTGAAACTTCTAATTTAATTTTATAATTATATCACATCTATGTACCTACCTTTTAGGCATTGATTGGAAAAAATAATTTTAATTTGCGACTTATCTATTTCATTAGAAATACTTTGTAAAGCTAGAACATCGTTACTTTCTGTCATTGTAATAGGTTTTCCCTCATAAATATACCGAATAAAGTAAAATATTCTAGATTTATTTTTAACTAACGACGACTTTTAGAATCATGAACATGAATGAAAATGAATACTTGAATATGATTCGCGAATAGGCGGGAAAATATTGATAGTTTTTACTATCTTTCAGTCATGGCAAAATGTAGATTTCGTATATTCAGCCACAAATATATTCTATATACAACTTAGTTCGTAAAGTTTTTATTTTTATGCAATTACAAATCAGTATTTAATTGACATTAATAACTATATGTCTAGAGCTAATTATTTCAATTCTTGTTTTTTATTTATTTGCTATCAAAATAGTATGATGCCAATTTTCGCGATATCAGATAATTTGATTTATAAACTGAATCCTAGCATAAATTTTGGTAATTATTTTCCAGATTCTCAAAGTTTGTTCATATTATGTAGTTATTTTAAGGTAACTTTAGGCAAAATTTTCGCCGTTATTCGTATATTTCACGTAATTAGTATTTTGATTGGATAAAAAGGACAAAATAATACAAAAAAATTTAATACCTAAAATTTATTTAACAAAATAGTGTCATACAGTTATTCAAAATAACAGACGTAAATGATAATTTGCAATACAACCTAGCATCCTAATTAAACCAGGTACTTTTCATAAATTTATCCGACAATAAAAATAAACAAACAATGACGCATGCAGCACGAAGGAATGTTGGCTAACGCTAATGGTCAATCACACATTCACCATTTCGTGTACGCACCGCACTAGCTGTTTACACTGACCCACTTTGTGAACGCTCTCTCGGCTTCTCCGACTCACATTCAACCCATTGGCAGTGTAAATATTAAAAACTAGCACCTTTGCCCGTAGACGGTTAAAAACACCCACCCATTTACATACTCGCTGACCACATTTATGATTAATACTGTTTGTTGCCATTTCATCATATTTTTATGTATTTATATGAATATACATATTTGCCTACATTTAAGAAAACATTACAGAATTACTCAAACAGCGATTTATAACAAACAGTGCTTTAAACATCCATCGAAATGATCATACACGAAGCGTCATCTTCATATATCCATTGAAATGAAATATTTCTCATCCTCTAAAGGTATTTATTTATTCATTCTACTTTGGTTTCATAGACTGGGATAAGTTAGTAGACTATAGGGTCAATTGAAATTTCTTCCAAAAAGCAGATAAGCGAGGTTCTCGTGTTCACATCGCGTCACACTGCCACGATCGTCTCGTCACATCAACACAAGGGATACCTAAATGCAAAACAATGAAAACGGCGACTCATCATACAACAACGACATTACTAAATATATTTACAACAATTCTACACGCGAACATTCTACGGTGCGGGAATGTCTAATTAACTTTAAGGTAATTACACATATGTACACAAACGAACCACTCACTGAACTCCAAACATATCCGAACGAAAACGCGTCAATCTGGAATAACTTAATGTAATACTTATAATACAAGTTAAAAATAGCTACTGGGTCCCTTCGAAATTATAATATTTTTTTTGTATATTTAATAATTAATTTATTTTGTACCGCCAACATTCACTAAGTGCGACGACCACCGTGTAGTCACATAAAAAGGAAAGGAATTCGTAATATTTCTAAACAGCGTGAGGTGAGCACATACGGTGCAAAGCGAAAATACCCTGCGTACGTCCTTTTTATGTAAATACATAGTAGTTCGATAAAATAATTTTCTAATTTATTCAGATTTACATCAGTCGAACGGGTTAAAATTTTGAGGAAAATAGTCTCATTTGCAAATATCTAACAACGATGAAGTTCACCAGCGGCTTTCCGTAAAGTACTTTCAACGGAAGCTCCGCTGTCCCGCGCGCCACCGACACGCCGATCTCGCGCACGAATCCGATCACGACCGTTCTCAATCCAGTCCCGAAAGGGAAGCCACAACGCAACATTTCTCTACGCCGGCCGGCGCGCCTCATTAACTGTAAGGCTTCGGCAGCAGAATCTCTGTGAGCAGCCGCTTGAGGCTGTCGACGCCGGTGAGGAAGCCGCAGTCGGGCCCGTGGTGCGGCGTGGCCGTGGCCAGCGGCGACTCGGCCGCGGCGCCCGCGTACGCCGTGTGCGCGAAGTCGATCATGCGGATGTCGACGCGCTCGTCGGGCGGCGGGCTCCAAGCTGCGCGGGTGCGCGCGCGCTTGCCGCTGGCCTCGGCCGCGTCCGCCTCGCCCTCGCCGCGCCACGACTCGCTGCTCGTGGACGAGTACGCCATCCAGCTGTCGGCCGAGTCGGGGCTTGGCGGCTGGCGGCGCGCCTCACCCGCCTCCGCCGCCTCGCCCATCTCGCCCTCCTCGTACCCGCCCATGGTCTCCTCCGAGTGCGGCGTGAAGGGCTGGCGCCCGCTAGGCTGCGCGTCCGAAGAGATCTCGTCGTGCAAGGTGGACATGTCGAAGTGACCCGGCGACGGGGCGAGGTCGGTCGAGCTGCTGGAGGCGTCGGCGTCGTACTCGGAAGCGGGCACGTCGGGCCCGGCGACCGTCCGCGGAGGAGGCGTCACGTCTCCCTCGTAAACTATCAACAGTGAGCTGAAAGAGATGTGAAATACAATTTTAATACGTAACATCACGCCTGTAATCCCGAAGGGGTAGGCAGAGGAGTGTAGTACACCCCCACATTTCACCAGTTAC
>DWUN01001964.1:0-15028 GCA_018249975.1 Passova gellias | reverse complement strand
AGACTGTTTCCTTTGGGGTTATTTAAAAGGGAAAGTTTATGTTAATAAGCCTAGGCAATAGTGTTTCTCCAGGAACACACATAAAATCATAATTATATTTATATTGATTACCACCATATTTCACATATTGAAACAATATACATTTGCTTATTGGCCAAATTAAGCGGGCAAGCCTGATAATATCAATGTACATAGTTAAATAAATAAATAATGTTATTGATAGGTGAAAAAAATGCACTCAAAAAATATACATTATCGAGAATTACTATAATTTCTTTTACTGGGTACACACAAGAGGTGCAGGCCGTTTAATGGTTATATTTTCAGATTTGCCACATTCAGTGGCCGGCTGATGGCGGCGGCAGCAGTGGTGTATCCAAGAAAGTATGCTTCAGCTCAACGGGGCAGCTGATAAACATACACATAAACATCACTCGTAATACTTGTGTAGATAGTTTCATTACACTCAGATGCTGAACAAATAAATGTGCTCATCGTACAAGTGTATTCTGGGCTTGAATTAAACTGACAGGCTCCAGGCTAGTAGTCAAGGTTTCCAACCACGAGACCGAGAGCCCAGCCACTCTGAACCATTTAGGTCATGAATTGAATGAATGAATGATAATCTCACATTTACTGGTAATGATGTAATCTATCTATCTATACATATAATAAAATTGTAGAACAGTTCAATTCTGTACATTGAATAAAAACTAACAAAAATACGCCTAGCGTTCTTCATACAAGTCACACAAGACAAAAAAGATAACTTTAAAATTCCTGTCTGTTTGTTATCCGGCTTTGATGCAAAAAGTTCTGGACGGATTTTGAGGAAACTCTTGTTATATAGCTATTAGACCTCGGCAACAATTCGGCTATAATTTATTCTAAAATACTCCAAACGCTGCACAAAGTCACTATTACTAGTGAAATATAAAGTTCTGAAATGTTAAAATATAGATCTTATGCACCAAGTTACTGAGCAACCAATAAAAACAATTGTAATAAATTCATAATATAACAGAACTTGACAAAGTTGCTGTTTTTTTTCTTAAGTAAAAGAAAAGAGAGTAGGAAAACAAGAAAAGATGGATTAGAAGTGCTGTTTGGTACACTTAGAGAGATAGGTAATGTAAAACACAAGTGTGACCGTTTTATTCGATAGATTATTTCCAGATATAAAAATGTCTACAACTCAATTTGTGTATCAACATTTGAATCCCAGACTCTGTAGGCTAGAGACTTATTTGTAAACTGCTTCTTGTATGTAAACAGATATCATTGGTTCTTGTCATGTACAGGCCATGTTGATCACTATGTAACATGGTCACTATTCTACAACAATGATAATATAATTGAATTCAAAAACAATAAATATATTTTTTTCTTTTAGGTTGGTAGGTAGGTTAGTTGTATTGATTCGATTTTATTCAAAGAATACCTACATGACTCCAGTGGGACAAGGATTGTTGGGCCATACTTGCCGTTATGAACAGTACCTACATGGTTATTTCTTAAGATACCAGGTAGATGATGCTATACACAATTTATCATTGTAATTTAAAACGGATCATAGTTCTTTATTTTAAGTTAGATGGCACTTTAACCGTTTTACAACCTCATTTTTATTTTGTTGGTTAAGACGAATTTTATAGGTACCTACATTTGTAGTCTACCTCAGAATAGTAGATAGATATTTTTTTATTTTGGGACATGCGAACATTCTGCCTATTTGCTGGGTTGAATAAAAAAAAAACAGGTTCAGTTGGAAGCTAGTTTTTGATGAAGCAAAAATTACTGTAATGTCAAATAAAATGCTAATTGTAGAATCTAAATAAATGTCGCGTGTCAATCTTTACCCAATTATTCATGTAGGTATTTATAGCTCTATAATGTAATTAGCAAGGTGCTTAGCGGAGTATTTGCTAATTATTTGCGGGTTAGGTGAAGGATGGGATTGCGAAGTTATTTGTCATACATTTTAAACGTGACTGAAAAATTTTCTTCTATAGGCATGTATGTTTACTTGTATTATTGATAGATTTTGTAAGTTATATCGTCAATTTTGTTGCTGTCATTAATAAGTTTAACAATGTCTTATTATACCTATAAAGAAGTTTTTTGAAACTTATCGCTCACAAAGGGACGTCTGCGAAGTTTAAAACTATCTAATATCTACTATCATTATTGGTTTCGACCTTAGAGAGTAGAGTTGGCAAATCTAATTTGATGGACATGGTATAAAAAGTTGACATAAGACAAAGGCGCCAAAATTGCCAATGTCAGCTGTCAGAGCAAAGGTATTCATGAATGTAGTAAATAATGAACATTTATTTGAAGTGTAACTTAAAAAGTAGCAGAAAATATTACGTTTTCCTACTTTTTATATTGATATTTTAAATTCTTTTATATTAATTATGATTATAATCATAGTCATAGTAATATCTACGTAACACTCATTATGGGAGAAGAGCCGCAACCAGCAGTACGTAGTAAATAATGAATTTGTTGTAGAAAGCAGACTTCTGATGGACTAAATAAAATATGCATAATAAACAATTGCTTAATTATATGCGATGAATAAAATAGGTATAATAAGAAATTCACGGGAAAATGTAGAAGATTATATTTAATAAAACGAGTAAAATTTACTAATCCCTGAAGATTAAAAAATCCTCGATAAAGTGTAGTTCGAATTCTTCCCGGCTCGCATCCGAAAATAAATTAATGCAATCATATATTTTATTAAGCATTGTGGTCGCAGCTTTATATCTGAATGAAGAATGATCAATATATTTATTTTAATTTAGACACTTATTGTTAATTTCAAAATGTGATGCAGTATAATGAGATTCTTATAATAATTATAATGTTTTAATCTAATTACGTGGATGCTGGCTAGATATATTCTTGGTATCAGACACCAGGTAGGTAGGTACCTATGGCAAAACAAAGAATTGTAAATATTGTGAGAGGTATTTTGTAAGTATTCACAGGTTTGAATAAAAATAAGACCGATCGTTATCATTACGTCCCGGGTTGCAGACTCTGTAGTATCTAGTCTTGTTCAACTTATTCTCTAACGTATAGATTATTAGGGTGCATACTATTTATCTAGTTTATTCCTATGATAATAAATAATAAATTTATTTGTCCATTTGGTTTTGTGTACGCACTCAAGGGTGTAATTGAATCTCTGTTATATCGGTATCTGTATCCACTGGGGGCATGTGGTATCCGTGATATGAAGAGAATATGTCATTGCAATGTGTTATTGCTCGTATATTGAAAGTTTCAGTATGCCTGTTTGAGCTCCCGCCAAAAAAGTCCTATGATACGTTCCATGAGTAACGTAAAAAAATTATATATACTATTTGTTTCCCGCAGTTTCAGCCGCGTTTTATAAGTAAGTACTCCACCACCACCACCACCATCCAACTTCTCAATACCTGACCCCAGATACGGGTTTAAGCTCGTTAGATATATATTAAAAAATACTTCTGACGCTAGTTGGTTTCCACTATTAGATAATGGTCGCAACAAATGTGCTAAAAATTTAAAAATAAATTGATTAGTATCTTTAGGTATCCTTGATTAATCGAATTGTCTGACACTATATAAGTTAAAGGTTTTAATTCGGTTAAACCAATCAGAAGGGCAGCGGAGCTCGTTAATCATGTTTGTTGAGATTTATCACGTAATCAGTGTGTATTTATCAATTTGGAACTAGAAAGTAATTTATATTTATCGCCGAACATCGGTTATGTTTTTAAGTTACATTAACGAAGCGCGCTACTAAATTGAATTAACCTTTAGTCTCATAGAAAATAACAAATGAAGGCGATTTAATATCGTCGAAACAGTTGTAGATTTTAACATAAACGGCTGCCTCGGCTATCCTCCGCTACACTTTGTTCAGCTACAGGTTCCTGCTGACACCGTGTGCGAAATCTCGTACGTTTTCAAGTAAGCGTTAGAATATGTTCATTTTAATTAAGTGATAACTTCATAATTTAATAATGTTTATTGCACTGGAGGCACATTTAGAAAGTATTAAATTATATTATTTATATATTGGCTAAACTTTTTATTTCGATTCCGTTGAGAAAATTTCCACCTTCCTGGAAACGGGGGTGTGGAGTTGCGGAAACGTGTGTAGCTTGTGGAGTAACTTGAAAATTTCCGCGACCTCAGAACGTCTGAATGCCGGGGAGAAGCAAGTGTGGGAACGCCAGTTCAGCCCACGAACTTGATCGAGCGTGTGTCGGTGGGCTGTGCTGCGGGAACAAGCACGCGTTTGTCGGAAGTTGGGAAATCGTAATGAAGACACCCACAGCGCTTAATGACTGTTACGTAACTTTGCTATAGCAGGGCTGACTGCTTATAACATCGTCAAATATGTAGTCAACAGAAGAAACATTGTAATAATGGTATTATTCGTCCTAATACGTCGTCCTATAAGTAGGTACTTATAGGACGTCGGCTGGGCACTTCGTCTATTGAGACTCTGACTACTAAGCAGGCAGCGTGAGTTCGATTCTCGGTTACGACAAACGTTTGTCTGATGAGTACATTTATTTGTTCTGTCTTAAGCTGACCGGTTACAATAACAGGTTTTTAATTGTATAATTTATATAGTCGCGTGTGTGTGTGATTGGCCCAATTATTATTCTGAATTTCCATTCAGGAAGTGCCTGTGGTAGGTAACATATTTATCATCACTAATATTTTAATTACAATTACGACAATAATGTCACTGTGACAGCCCTATCGCCATTGTTATCTATAATTCTCGGTATAATAAAGTTCGGTGTTTGTATCGTGTGCCTCGCGTGCTGGAGTTACGAATATGAAAATAAATGATATTTAATATTACTGCTTACATTCAGACCGCTTTCCATTAACATATCTAGCATATAACAATTGAGCTCTATATAAATCCAATTATATGGTCGCGTGCAAATGATAACTATGTGCCAACAGCCAGACGCAGACCAAAACTTGTTGATTACCATCTGCCCCGGACACTAATAGAACATGACCCCCGACAAGCATGGCCCTGTCTACTTTCACTGAAACTACTGCATCGATTCTAAAAATTCTTTAGCTACTAGATATGTTTATAGTTAATTCCTGACTAACATAGGCTATTTTGTATTCTGATTGGCTATTGTACGACGCTTTTATATCGCCAAAATTTTCAAAAAGCAATTTCCAAAAACCAATAAATAAATATATTTATTTACAAACAAGCGCTCGTGTAACTTTCTACCCTTATTTTATCTTCTTACCGGTGAAGTTTCCGAAATTCCTTCGTCTTGCTCGCTTACGCTACATAATAAAAGAACGTATGGGCAAAATATCAAAATTCCAAGTTCAACGGTTTCAGCGGTGCGTCGATCTCTCGTTCAGACGTTCAGTGGGCGAGTCAGGCTTCCTGTTTAATATAATTTGTAGATAAGAAACAGATACGAATATCGGGTGCGTTGCTCACGTATTAATGGCGAGCCAAGCGGACGGGGGCGCGTGCAATTATATTTTATGACATACCTACTGAAAACAATATTACACTCGGCGGTACCGCGGGGTGGCTCTAGTTGATAATAAAATGGAGTGATTACCTGAATGCCGCATCTCGCTAATGGAACTCGATTGTGTTCCCGCGACTAGCGTCCCGGATCATTGTTTTCGCCGGTAAAGCGCTCGATTACATTTCTCCCGTCATTTCCTGGACATTATCTGGCGCTCACCCTCGTCACTGCTGTTTATTATGCCCCGCAGTTGATCCCACCGTGAAATTGGAACTGAAAATCGGATGAATAACTGAAATAGGCGCCAGCCTGCAGGTACCCGCCGGTGCAGGCGGGGGGAAATAGCCGCTATGTGAACTCGATATCTTGTTTCGTATGTATGTATGTATGTAACTCGAATTCGTTTAATTTTTTTTTGTTATTATTATTATCGTGGACTCTATCTTTTTGTATTAAACTGCTTCTTAACAGTGTTTCATTGTAAAGAGGTAATAACGGCCAGACTACTAAATATATATATGGAGGCTTGTGACTCTACCATCCTTTTGTCAATGTCACACTCCATTGACCATTCTTCCCCTTAAAGTGTGGCGTAATTTATGAAAGTCCCCCAATAGCAATTTTCTATAAACTCATTGTTTGTAGTATAAAATGAACGCTGCTGTAGAATTTTATACAAACCTCTTCATCAAAAGAAAGTTCAAAATATTTGTAGTTCCGAGCGATATTAAGAATCATCTTTGCTCCCGCTTACTGTTTACGGGAGCGTCTACTTCACTTCTATATATGTACATTATTAACATTGTATACTTACATTATTTAATTATGCCTAATCATATTGTTCCTATTGCTTGTTTTCTCTAAAGCGTTTCGGACGAGATATAATGAGATTGTCTGTGATCTGTCCCACTGCTGATCGAGGGCTTCCCGCAGTAGTGGTATTTCTGGCAGTAGTGGCATTCTTCACCACGCTGCCCCAGTGGGTATAGCCTGTTACACGGGTTAGTGATGTACCCGGCTGGCAGATGTATTCAAACTGCTTCTGACGATTCGTGGCGATTATTGCATCAGACGTGACCGAATTCGATATATTTATAATACGAGTAATTGTAGTACCACATTCGGCTCTCTGATTCTAGATTAGCCAATTAAATATCTGTGTCAGGGTAACCGGAAAATTGATAAACATACGTACTACATATTTCTTATTTATGCATACTTTGTTACACCCAGAGAGAGAACAAACAAATGTGCTTATCACACAAATTTGTCCCGGGTGGGAGTCGAACCCACACCTCCGGTTTAGCAGT
This sequence comes from Passova gellias, assembly GCA_018249975.1. Lineage (NCBI taxonomy): Eukaryota > Metazoa > Arthropoda > Insecta > Lepidoptera > Hesperiidae > Passova > Passova gellias. The sequence continues at coordinate 8,187 of DWUN01001964.1, read as the reverse complement.
CTGGTTCACCGATAGAATAAAAGGCTAGTCCATGATGTATCGAAGCATAATCGATACCCATGGATTGTTTGATTGCGGATTTAATGAATTATCGACGAACGAATGCTTCCGTGGGTCGCTCATCGAATCAAAGAGAACGGGTCCCTTAAAACTATCGGCAATACAATTATCAGACTGCGGATGGCAAGTTGGATAATTGATGATCAAAACAAACTTCAACCGCACCGAAAGGAACCCAGCCGAGCTGACCTAAACGAAAACAAACGAAAAAACTACTGTAAATTTGTTACACTGTTAAATTGAGTTTACCCAATATTTTTGTTATTGCAATTCTCGTTTCTTGTCATACCTGCCTACGTTGTCGCGAGCCCTTTTTCTCTATAAAGATGTTGTGTAGTTTTAAAAGATATTGAAATTACATTAATTTTTAAAGGAAACTGCAAAGAATATGTGAATTCGGTATAACTATGTATGATACATTTTAGGTCCGAGGTGAGGTCCTTGCGCCGAATATGTGGCTTGACTCTCGCCACAACACAGGAGGGAAACTTACACGGTCATATCTCGGCCAAATAGCTCGGGTACTGGTGGACGGAGGAGTCAAGAGTCTCCGAAACCGGCGTGTATGCACGAAGAGAGCGATGAATGTAGACGAGGCGCCTCAGGTTTGCAAGGACAGAGATATTTGGCACTCGGTGCTTTCTGCCTACGCCGTTAGGGACCTGGCGTGATGTTATGTTGTTTTTTGTTGTTGTTTGTGGATAATGATATGAAGCGTTGGTGACTAAATTCCAAAGTTTCTAAAGAATTTGCTGTCTGAAACTAATCTGTAGTGATTTGCGCATCATTTGAACAGTTCCGGACCATTAGTGCCGCCCTACGATTACAACGGCTTCATTGCGAAATTGGAGTTTTTGGAGCGGATTGATAGCAGCGGAGCACCCCCTACTGTCGCGGCGGCCGCGCAACCGCTGGCTGCTCTCACCCACCTCACACACCACGGTACGTAACACGATATCTAGGTTAAACTAATGACCGGTAAATTAATTATAGTCTAAAAACATATGTATATAGAAGTATCGACACACTGGTTTTAGTTAAGCTACCGTCGTAAAATATTTATTAGTAAAAAGAAATACCAGGTCAAAGTTTTATCGTTCTTTTACGAGTTATGCAAAAATAAAATAGTAATCAGTAAGAAATTAATCAGAAGTAAAAATAAAAGCTTTTTCCAATAAAGCTAGATCTTGTGATGATAACGTAGATTTAGTAATCTCTGAAAATATGGAATTCAAACAATTTATTCTGTTTATCAATATCATTTATTGTCACAAAATTTCTATACTCCACCGCATAAATGGAGTCTGTTATTTATTTGGGCTCCAGAAGACGGGAATAAGGTTTAATGAACCGGCTTTAAATATGCATGAGTCTTGCACAACTATAAACTCGACAGACGGCTGTCAAACGGAAAGCCAATAAAAGTCTGTTGTTGGTTATTATGGTTTTTATTGGGTTAATGGTATTTATACAGGTTTATTCTTAGCGCGTATACCTAATAGTAAGAGCTTATTATTGCAATAAATTATCGATTTGACGCACCAAACAATAATAGTAAAAATCGCGACACCTTGTGAGGTAGATTTTGTATTACCGTTTGCAATACCTAAGCTTTCGTTTACAAACTAAGTACGTAATTTATTTCTTTAATAAAGCAAGGGCGCTAGACAGATACCTCTGCAGATTCAATTTAATTTATTCATCCAGCGGATCTTTGTTGTTAGAACTTATGCATATTAATAGAGCAGTCGTAGGAGGGCGCCGTGTATGCGCTAGCTACGGACTGTGTAATAAAACCCATTCTAGTTGACATTCTGTTCAATGCTCAGTCTATTAAGTTAAGCGACTAAGAGATCAAGGAGACACACTTGTACTGCAAGCTTTCGGACAAGTTTACCCAATAGGACTGGTTGTTTCCGTACATTCACCAACTACTATGATGTCTCATCGTAGCTTAATGTTCATTACCATTCATACGTTATTCTTTTAACCCGTATTTGTTTATTTGCATGCGTATTAAATAAAAGTAATATAAATTACAATGTAAACTTAATGAAATTGCAATTGTCAGGATCTCAATAGGTATTTCCTTTTCAAACAGCGGACAGAACGGCAGCAATGGAAAGCAATATAGTATCGAATGAGATATCGAACGGTGCGAGGATAGGGTGTGGGGCTACTGTACGCGGGTACGGGCCGGGCGGCGCCCGCTCCGGCCACTTCGACACTAGAGCCACCGCGTGGCGAACGCAGTGCACCATACATCTCCTAGGCACTGGTACTGACGTGGTCCAAGTCTCACTGTTCAATTATAATTTAAGGTAAGAACTACGGTTGACGATTGCTTTCACGAATTAGATAATAGGACACTACATAGGATGAGTATTGGTGTAACTTTACCATTTTAACCAGAAATGTCTTTAGTATGCGGGTATATATTTGCATCCTATTTATGACTAAAGTACTTAAGTTTGGTTATATTTTTTGGTCAATGGAAAAAAATAAGTATACAGTTTAAACGTAAATTCAATTTTGACCAGGTTACCAAGTTGTCGGTCTCATATAGAGATATTAGAGGGTTTACATGAGTTTGGTGGAAGAGGAGAACGGGGTGAGAGAACTGAGCGAGGAGATCGAGCTCTCCTGAGAGTGTGCGGACCTTCCGTGAGGGAAGCCAGAGATCCTTCGGGGAGATTCCTCGTAAGACAAGCGGTTACCTCCAGAGGCGCTAATCTAACAATACTAGTGCGAAGAGCAGCCTCGCAGAGCGTTGATGAAGAAGAATTCGTTGATGGCGCGTTCGCGTTTCATGATGGCAAGTAATAGAACAATATATTAAATATGTAAGATGAAGTTGAATAAATTTTTATTGTGCAGTTTCATTGACTACAAAATTATTTATACACCACAGTTCATAAGTTCTGATTTATATTATGCGATATGGAGAAAATTCTGATCTCACTATTGGAAAGTTCACTCGTGTATTATCAATTGCTTTGTGCCAATGTCCGACGTTAATTACATATTATAAGAAAAAATCCGCATCAATAGCGTATTTTTAAAGATAGAATTAAATAAATAAATAATTTGTTTGCAAACCTAGAACACCATGAAGGCACAGCATCACCAGATGCGACATGTGCGGCCACCCATTACGGACTTGCTTCACCATCACACGGCGGAGTGTCGGCGCCTTCCCATCATCATATATTCTGGAACATAGAAGAACGACTGCAATGCACGCATCGTTTCATACCCGCCTCGAACCAGAGCATTACAATTGAGGTATCATTTACAACATTAAATGTAACCAGCGGAATATTTGTTTATATGCGAAATTAATACTTAGTAACATAATGTTGTTAAGTACTTGAATATCTTGAAAGCTTAAGTAAATTTAATAACGCTGCATTGCGCCAAGGTCGCGGTGTAAACCTCGTTATAATTTATATATGTATAGTACATATAATTTAGCGTTGCGTGATTGTTGTGTAAGTAAGTATTCGACGTCATATCATTAGTCGTGGTTTTTTTAATTTGTAATAAAATACAGATCGATATGTATAAACTACTTTACTGACTCGAAGACTACTCCCAAATTATAAACGGTTTTCTATCGGGCTTATTTGTATACTAAGTACTGAAACAATAGAAGGACTGTGAGCAAATGAGAGCGGACGGATGATAAACACTTCAGTTATTTCGTGTCTGCTCTTTCTCAGACTCAAAATAACAATGGCAAAGAAATAACAAGTGTAATTATTAACATTAAAAAAAGTGAGGTTAAGTGCCATTTGACCACAATATAGAACCGATTCACGTTGCAATAGTAAGGAAAAGGATTGCTATATAAATATGTAATAATTTTAACATTTTGTTAAGATCCAACGCCTGGACCGCATGTGGAGTGCCGAACCGACGGGCACGGCCGCCGCTGGCGTGGCGGGCTGCCGCACCGCTTGCGGAGACGCAGGCTGCGAGTGCCGCGCTAGTACTCCACTGCATTACCATGATCACGTGGCACTGGTGGCAGGGGACGGCACACATTTGTCCTGTCTGTGCGGAGACTTCCAGGTTAGTCCATTTACCCATTACCTATGTTTTATACTGAAACATTTATCTCATATCTCTCCGCGAAAATGTATTGAATAGAACCATATATTATGTCGTAAACAAGGATTGGAAGGTAAGTAGTGTCGTTTCAGCGTATGTCAATATCGGTCAACTATTATTTTTATTATGTGTATGGTTAGGCTTTTCAGTGATTCTTCCTAATGGGAATCGTAGGTGCACCCTAATATGGACCATACATTTCGAGAAGAAATGCATGAGACTAGTACAGTGTGCAAAGTGAGTCGGATCAATACAGTTCGGTTTGCACGCTCGTTTTTACCGTGCGCGTGGAAAATGGCGAAGGAGCCCCATTTGAGGTATTCCGAGAGTGCTATGAGAGGGAGTTCTTCGAGAAAGGTGCGAAAAGAGCTCCTCTTTCAACCGGCAAGTCGTCTAGTGTTACGAGTATATATTTCCATAAGCGATGGTGACCTCATCTGGCCTGTCTGGTTGTTTGTCAGGTTAATTGTATAAAGAAAATCTAACTCTTCATTAGTGGAGATAAAAAAGTTCTTCTACAGTATATACTTTAAAATGCAGAAAAATCAATGGCGCTCCACAAATGCTTTATTCAAGTATGCCAAATAATTGTTATAGAGTAACATAGGGAAACAATTTAGGCCATTTTTAGTAAAGCTCTGAGCCATTATGATGTTATATATAACTGTATACTTTAGATAGCTGTTTCTGAATGACAATTGCAATAACATTTTAATTAACAATCAGTCAACCTCATCAATTTTTTGTTTTTTTTTTTATATACTAAGAAAATTCAAAATGCCTGAGCGATTTAATATGATAGAAATATTGCTGAACTCTAGTTGAAATATGGTAATTGGTATTATCTACAAGTGAAGAGCGGAATTCGCCTTATATCTTGTTAACGCAAGCTATAAGAGACTAGGGCGACAGAACGACGACCGCGAGAGTTCCGTGATAAATGACAACTGCCGCCCGTGCGGAACCTATCAAGATCCATTTTCCAGTGGTATTATAATACAATAACTGGAATAAATAAAATGTAGAAGAAGCTCATCAGGTCTGTAAGGATAGAGATAGACAATTTTATAATTCGATGCTTTCTGCCTACCCCGATAGGGACCTAGTAGTGTTATTTTACATAACGCAATAGACATATCCTATTATACATTGCTTTGTTAATATTAGAAAGGTTACAAGTTTATTAATTGGAAAATGTGAAGAAAACTAATAATGAATGTTACATTCAAGGAGAACGGTTGTCCAATTATAGGAACATTTTAAAGAAAATATCGTTACTAAGGTTACAATGCCAATTTCAATTTGAAAACAATAGACGCAGGGGAATGAAATCGACTGTGGCGTAAAACAAATCCACGATAATTGCTCGATATCAAAAGGGAACAGGGAGCAATCGGGAGAAAAAATCACAGCCAGTGTTAACTTCAATGAATTTAGCAACGTCCCTTATCTAAATAACGGTATTCTATTTGGCGTTTGCTAACGAGGTCCTCCACATTTAATACTATTAGTGCTTGAGAATTGAAAAACGTTATACATAGAAGAAAGAAAAGTTGTTAATATACGCTGGCAGAAGTCTTCCATAATTGTGGAATGTACTCCTGCGATACCTGAATAGATAAACATAAAAATAACTTTTCACCTTTTCGCCGAAATAATCTGTACAATAAATGATTCACCACTTAATGGCAATCTAAATTGCAAAAGTGGTTTAAAATTGACGGGCGGCGGATTTGCGCAAAACCGCAAATCCAACGACCGTTAAATGTGAGATTGTGACTGCGTACTGTATTCAACTAAACTTCATTATGTATTGCCTATATAATGCACATAATATTGTACAAGACATGTCTATTAAAATATTTCTATTTTACTTCAAAAATAAAAGAAGCGAAACGTGCTCGTATTATGAAAGTGTTTTGTTTCGTCAAATAATAGCAAAAATATTGGGGATAAATAAGTACAACTTAAATTTTAATAGAAGTCGTAAAAATTTTTAAAAGCATTCCCCGGAAAATTATGTTACGATTCATCTATGTAGTTACTACATAAAGATAATATTTTGACTAAACATCCTTACGTAAATACCCTAGCCATGTATTGTAATACAACTCGAGGGCCGTAGTAAGATTGTAACAAATAAATTAATCGTGTTACTTGGGCCTTATGCTAACACGCCTCCAGGATGAGCCAACCCTTCCTCTGCCCACCCGGCTTGTGGCGCGATCCGCATAATTAAGTAAGAGGGTTACTATTAAGTATGTAACAGCAATAAAGCGTGGAACGACCATCCAACCGTAAGGGACGTTCTACATAAAAACAAATTTACCGCTAAATAATTTATAAGCCTATATGTTATCCATATTATTTTTGTTTGCAAAAAACATTATCATGCGTTAAACACTCGATCGCTAAATTCAATGAGTTGACGTCGGACTTGTGAAGCGTTTGGTGCCGCGCTCGCATTTTAACTCAACTCAATGTTCTCTCCCCCAACTTTACTCCGATTTTCTCCCAATGTAAACTTTTGAAAATAACTCAAAATCCGAATAGCAATTAACAGATTACCAACTTCATCTTTTAACCAACTTTGTGGACGAACTTCCAATAATTTAATGGCGAATCTTGTTTTGACACTAAGTGTATTAACAGATAGCAACGCCCTCTCATTGGTAATTGTATTACTGAATCTGTGAACTTTGTACTATGCAATGCAATGAAAGAAACATTTGTTATTTTCATTATTCACATTTTCAGTTAAAATCCGATAATATAATTTTATTCTGTTAAGCGGATCATTGATATAAATTTATGAACAGCAATTAAAAGTTCTTATTTGTATAGAACTAGAACAACTTATTAGTTACGCCATTTCCATTTCGTTTCGCAACTACAATTTCTCAGCGTAATAATCAGCGTAAACGAGCTAATTCTCTTACCTACTTCTTACGGTCATCTGGCTGACCTACATCGTGAGGTACTTGCGAAATAGCTCAGCTTAATAGTTTTATTGATCAATGTTATGCTTACAGATTAAGTGTATCGGTGCAGTATTATTGATTGTTGCCCTTTCAACTGCAGTTGCGTCGAACAGCTGATTACTTGTATCGTTTAACTTTCAATATAACGATATTATGTAAGCACAGTAAGGATACAGAAACATGGACAATTAAGAGCTGTTCTAGAGCACTACTTATTCTATATGAAATATTTTCCAGTAGACCAGTTGTTGGTAATATCATTCGGCAAAACCAACCTAAAGAAACAATACAAAAACATGAATAGAATAAATTAGGTTGGAAAAAAAAAAACAATTACACATAATAGACGAAGTAACAGCCAAAAACATAAACATAATGAAAACATACATACTTTACTGCTTATAGTCCAGTCATTTGGTAGTTTTATCTGGAAAGTTTTCCGGGAGTTTTGAAAATTGGTGATTTTATGGATTTCGGTATGCTCTGTTCGAATTTCAACTTTGCCATCTCGTACCCCCGCCGCTCGCGCCGCCATATTGAAAAAATGGCGCCTAATAACAGTTTTTCGGGAGTATCTCCTTTCCGACGCATTTTACGAAAAAAACATTTATGTACTAAATCAAACTAGAAAAAATTTCCTACAATTTATATATTAATACTTTTTGTTCCTAAAATCATCAGTTTTTGTGTACGAGCGCCACAAAGTAATATTCATCTGCACCACCACGTGTTTTTCGTATATTTTTCTAAAATATTCTATTATTGCCGTCAGTATTAAAGAAGCAGGTATAAGGGTAATGTGTCGCCTTTGTGTTGGGTCCCTTTCTATTTATATATGGATCTCTTTCTATGTATGTACTTTGTGGCGCTCGTACGCCAAAAACTGTTGATTTTATGAAAAAAAGTATTAATATATAAATTGTAGGAAATTTCATCTAGTTTAATTTAATATATTGCATTTGTGCGAAGCAGAAAATGGCCACCACTTGCGGGATATCATTTTTAATAACTAATCTAAAAATATTCCCCATAA
>DWUN01001963.1:0-15031 GCA_018249975.1 Passova gellias | reverse complement strand
CATAACACCATTGTAACAAAGCGTATTCAATGTTACGTTTGTGTGTTATTCCGCTGGTGCTAGTTCTGTTCTACGTATGAATGCTTATTAGCAACTGTCATAATTTGTCCTTTGTGTGCGCGTGCTATGTTCCGGGACACCGCACGAGCCTTGCTTGGGCGGTCAAAGAACTAATTTGAACTGTGTAGTTGTCCATGTTGCATATTTAAACAATATTAATCTGTACACTTATGTAACCGCACTTTACGAAAGCAATATTCTTATAGAGCATATACATGTTTAGCATGCTTTAGTTAGAAATATATATTTGTTATAGATACACTGAACTGAAGAGAAGAACTTCACTTCAATAGATAGTGAAGACTTTAAACGTGTAATACAAAACAACAGTATCAAATGCATGAAAATATTCCCTTGGATTTCTTTAAGATTTGAAATTCTGTTTCAGACCGTAAATACACAATGTTCTACAAACATATGAAATAAGGAATAATTCTGTTTGCTTACGAAAACCTTTTTTTTACTGGAATCAAACTTTAACTTTACAACGAAAGGAATCGGTACATTTTTACAAATAAAGTATTATTACTGCCATTTTTTGGAAACAGCGCGCAATAATCAAGCAGTCCATTTGTACAAAGCATATTTATTCTCCCATAGGTACAAGCACAAGCAAAGGGTGAATTTACAATGTGTTCAGTATTGTATCGGCTCGCCGAAAAGGACCTTTTTGAACAATAACCATATTGTTACGCACTCGAAGTTTTAAAAAGCAAGCCTAGCCCGGAGCACACGGGGAACTAAAGAAAGGGGTTCGCCGAAACAAAGTTGCTTTGCGTTAATCTCTTAGAATTGGCGACCTCTGTCGTGTCGACACGATTTAAGCGCATACCTCACGTTAATACCGGCCCCGGGCGAATCTGGTAAGTACCCATGTATCTGCAAATAACGCTGAAGTATTCCATTATATTGAATCCTTGCCTCTGGCGGGGGCGCGTCCGGTTCTAATAAACAAGACAATATACTAACGCCGGCATAGACGGGTCCCAAGTTTGTTTTAGTCGACCCCGGTGAAATATGTATCGAGTATGTACCTATGCGTGAGCCTTTATGTTATCGCGGGGCTATAATAATACACAAAGGAAATAAAAGAAGCGTATGTTACTAGAATGTTTTATTTTCATAGGCAAAAGTAATTTGACTAGAAGCATTTGAATAAAATTCCTTTCAACGTCATGTCTTTAAGATATGTAGTTTACGATAACTGTAAGCTAGTAGCACCTGGTAAATTCAAACATGTATACCAGAGGCGACCATCTCAGTCCTCAAGAGTAGTGACGCATCTGTGACAGACCTCTGATAGGGCGGATACTAACGAATACTAACTGCACTTACACTAACAAACACTAATTGGACTAATACCACTAACAGTCCCATTCCTGCGGTCCTGTTACTAACGAATACTGACCAACTAATTCTCATTAACACCTATTAACTGAATTCACACTAACAGTAACAACCCTACAGTCCTATTAGAGGTCGGTTGCAGACTGATGTCCATGGGCGGCAGCGGCCACTCGTGACTGCTATCAGCACGTTCGCTACTCTCCTAAAATTAAATAAGACATTACTGAACTGCTTCGTAATATTAATTGATACGAACGTTGTTGCTTGAGGGACTAGTTAGAACTGTTCGAGATTTAGTGTCATCTACATTTCGTGCCTTTTAAATGGACGCATTGAACAGAATAACATTTAAAAATCATCAAATTCCTGCCCAGTTTTCTCATTTGAGTTGACGTCAACGACATTTTTTTCTTCTATTGCGCTCCTTATTCACAATTATTAGATGCTATTTCGATACACACAATCTTTTAGTTCATACCACCTTCACGTAATCCAACAAAAATCCTCTCGATTTTCTTAAACCCACGTTAATGTTTATAATAAGTTTTATAGCATGATTTTCATCCGTCATTATGACATGTTAAAACCGTACTTAACGATTGACTCCTAACTTTTCTGTTACTAATGGCATTTTTAAACTTTGTTGACATTAAATTACCAACACATTTCTACAAATTCCAATAGATAGTGCGGTAGACACTTTTGGTGATGTTTTTGTTACATTTTTTTTGAGGAATACAGCACGTGTCTTCTTTGGTGTGGTTTTACTAACAAAAGAAAAAATATCTGAAGGACCAGCGTGTGTTAAGTTTTCGCAGCTTTGTACACTTGAGAGTTATTATTTATGGATTTGTTCGAAGCTTGTGTTAAATTCTGCACGCTTCAAGTGGTACTTCCGTCCGTTCATTTGTTTTGTATTTATTGACCATAGCTTTTACTGTTACGTATATAATATTCATGGGATATTTAACATGTTTCCTCCGATATACTGATTTTTTTTGTTTTTTGTTTAAACGCATGTGGATTCCTAGTTATAGGTACGTGCCAGGCTACTTCGATTAATTGAGTATCTACGCCAACACATGGTTTCAGTACTCTGTTGAACTAGTTACTGGTTATATAGGTTATATACCTACTTACATATATAAACAATATTTTTCCATCACCATCCATAACTCGTGTAGATACGCAACACGCCGCTCCTAATATCACAGAACCGTGACATTGATATAACATGGAAATAACATTTCCAACAAATATCTCGAATAGAACCAAGTTACTTAGAAATTATCCTCAACTCAACTTTCAATATAATAAATAACTCGTCTATCACGCTTCAAAGAGTCGCAGCCACTTGTAATAAACACATTGGAACACTGAGCGTCCCGAGAGGAACAGGAAGCGCTCGGAACAGATTCCGGGAACGTTATTGTGTAATAATTACTTATACCGCACTCAGGCGTTTCGTTTCTGGTTTGGTTAGTATGGAAAAGGACTTTTTATATAAATTTTATAGCACATTATGTCACTTTATCTTTGTTAAAGTAGCGTTTTATTTTGAAAGAAATGATACAATAAAAAATAATGAATAAAGATGTGTCTATCTAGGGAGATTTATTTCATTTTTTTTTTATTTCATTAGAGTTATAGTTCTTATTTCATTAAATTTCATTTGGACACATTTAGAAGATAATTTGTACTGCTTCCTTAAAAAGCTCCACAACAAGATTTTAGGAACTGTCAATAACGTGATAAATATCATATCCCGAACTTTAACCTATTGAAACCTCATGGTAGTCCTCACTGTGCTCTTTGTTTAGATCGTGGATACGATTTCACGTTCGCGACTTGGAAAAAATTACACAATTTACACGTGTTAACATTTAAACATGCAATATTTTTTTGGGAATAATACACATTTTTATTCCTATGTTATGTGCAAGCTACATTATACAAATATTAAATAAAACCTTCTTGTAATTATTCTCATCGAAAAAAATATATCGCACACACACACTCCTTAACAAAGCGATTTTGTTTAGATGGATAATAAATTACTATCGGGTTTATTATATAGCTTCACATGAGGAAATGAACGGGTCGCAAGCGAAATGTCAGCCAACAACAGATTTTTCAATAAACTCTCTCTCTTCACTTTCTTATCTTTCCAAGTGGCGATAGACAGAGTGCGAGTATATCTCGAGCGTATCTGAGCCGCTTCAAGATGCTGTAATTCGTCGTGAATGTTCCACGCAATAATCGGCTAAAGCGCTGCTTTGCACTTTACGCTGCATTCACAAAGTGTTACTTTAAATGGGTTTAGTGTAAGTATTGTACCATTTTGGCAGATAGCGTATAGATGCTTCGTTTTAAAGCGCTTTAGGTACAAGTGCACCTACTAAGAATTTCATACACTTATGAAAGTTACCTATTAATACACTATCATATCTTATATTAGTGGATTATTGCAGTATAACTTTAGCTTAATTAGAAGATATTATGGATTTCTGCAAAGTAACCTGCTACATTTAAATATCTGTATATTTATATAAAATGAAAATTACGATGCAGATGAAGAAAACATAAACAACGGATTCCTCTATAACGTGTAACATACATATCTCCGTATATTCGACAGATAGACAGACAGACAGACAGACAGACAGCTCAAGGTAAATTTATATTTAATATTCAAAGAAACTGTTCGTATGACTGGATATCAGCTAAGCAAGGCTTTAAAATTCACATAAAAATGTATTAATTAATCTCATCCATAAAGTTTTAAAAAAGTACGGAACCCAGAAAAGTAACGAAACGCCTCATAGTGTATAAATATTGTTTTCAACCGCATTCATCTATTGAGAAGCAGGGAAAATTAGTGTTTACTCTCCTTACATTCCCCCGAAAAGCGATGCTAAAGTATAGAATTACGTTGTACAAAGTGCTCATTATACAGAATATAACCATACAAAATAATACTCGAACGGAGAACAAATCTGAATGGGCATCGCACAGAGGGGTTGAATCATAGCACAAAAGAAAAATACGGTTATTTTACACCAGTGCGGTAGATTATTATCTTTTATGTTCAAAATCAACAGGAAGCGTTCAAATGGGGCATGTAACCCACACTTATTATTGATGCCACTGCGCAATGTTACGAGGGTGCATAAATTTTGTTGCGCAAACTTTTAAAGGGTTTGTTCAAATAATACCGGCGAGTAATACTGGTGTGTATGCACCGTCCATGTCTGCCGGCCGAAGCGATGAACGATCACGTAATAACGAAACACGCTATTGGCGACAACTAACCTACAACTTTTTTTAGCGAAAAAACGTCGATGTACGCTGACACAAAGTTACGCAGATCGTTTCATCGGCATTTAATAAACGTTTCCGTGATATAGATTTTTTTATTATTAAAATAAAAGGACAAATAACCAGAATAATAAATATTTAGAATTTAAGCAAAATTATTAGCCTGAAACTGGGTATTATCTTATTATTTTATTATGAATACCGAAATCACAATCAAACATATTTTATTTTATTTAATATAAACAGTATTTTTCAGTAATATAAGCGTAACATGGACTGTGTAAGATGGCCTTAAGATTCATTTGCGTTTTTTTTTTGTAATTGTAAAGTACGGGGCTATGCTTTTCAAATTTCCGACAAAAATACTCGTACGGCTAAGTTTAACTTGATTTGGTGAGGAAGCACTCAGGCGTTTGGGGTTCGCGTTAAGTTTGAAAGTAGATTAGTGAATTCGTGAAAATGTGATTTTCTAGTTGCAAAATTGATCTACCATTTCCGCATAGTAATGACTGCTTTGTAAACAGTCGTTTCTTTAGCTCATTTAATTATGTACCTATAGATTTCTGTAGTCATTTTAAATAAATGTTGAACCCGTAACAGTACAATAGCCGCTTGTTTATAACAAAATAATTAAAATTTTCATCCTCATATTTTTTAAACATAAATCATTATCATTAACCTTTTTAATCATTATACTGTTGAACATGGGTCTACTTTTAAAATGAGAAGGTTTAAGGCCATGCTGTATCACAATTTCTAAGTGTTGTTTGTCTGAATTCACTGCAAGATTCGAAATACAATAAATAATTTTAATATACCGCTTCCATGTTTTTGTGTTTATATTTATTACTACAAAACAAAAAAAGCGAAGTCAAAATTATCTATACGATAAGTCTCTTAGTATTATTTATAGTCCCTTGGTCATATTGTTCGCTAATCCTAATATTCTCAACTGTTAATTATTCAAAACTAATGATGCGCATTTGCGCCAATTATATATGACCATAAAATTTAGCTCATTTAAATACGGTTTAGTATGTAACCACTTAGGTCGATTCAGTTATAATAAAAGAGAGTAGACTCTTCTAAACACCGTTTACAGAGCCCCGTTGTTTACTTTATCATTAACTTGGGAATTATTATTAACCATTGCGACCAACGTACTCAAATTTCGGACATGCAATTGTATTCCACACAAACAACGTTCAACGAAGTACAGGCTACCGGAGTATAACATTTAACGATGCGGTCCCGTTATGAATTTTCAGTACATAATTGCTTACAAGCAAACATAAATAGGGAAACTACTTGTTCCTTTGTCAGCCGGCAACCGTCTTAACATTTTGGTAACTTCACATTTGTGTTATAACGTTTGACCCTCAAAATATTGCCCTGCAGAACCATCTATATGTGTCAACCGGCACATGTTCGGTATTAGCCCATCCGTACCGAGGTCCGACAATCATAATACGCGAGGCCCGGATTAACAGGGATTTCGCTGATTTACAAGTTCAGTTGGTGGTCTCGTTCGGATTTTTTTGCGACATACGGCTGAGAGCGTCGAGAGCTTTCCGATACATCTGTCGCGGTTCACATATGAATTTTTAAACAATTAGGACTTTTATGCCGAAACTTTTTGGGGATGTTTGAATCTGTAAATACGGTAACGAACAGGCCCAGAGTGAAAAGTTAGGTTTCGAAAAAGCTTGTTGATTTATCGGCGTTGTTTCACTGGATTTTCAGGTCTTGTGTTGATATAATTAACACGCAACTGGGACACGGTATTGTGCATATTTTTTGATAACTGGATTAAGTTATACTATTGCCAAAATTATCCAATTTAAATGTTAACTCTCCGTATCGTTGCCATTATATTTAACGTATTTTGTGTTAGATACCATTATCATTAAATCAATGGAATTAATTATCATCTTAAGAGGCAGCCGAATATAGTTGCCCCAAAACCCCCGACGGACAGTACGAACATCGTAAGAGTAACTTCTTTAACACCATTTGCTCTGGAACCCCTGCGAATCGCTAATACCTCATGTTCATTCATGATTTAGGGTAGCATATTGTAGTAACCCCTAAATTAGTATGAAAGGTGCGACACAAAATACTCGAATCTCATTCGAGTACACATAAAAAAAGTATTAAAACCCGTTCGTTCTTTTAATTTTATAGGGGCTATGATCCTGTTTGAGTGGATTTATACGAATCTGTCGCACGCGTGTACATATTTTTATCACGATAATAAAATTCATTTTGTTATAATAAACTGAAGTGATGAAGTGTGCAACACCAGATTTGCTGATTATTGCCAAACTAAATACTATGATAATGTCTTTGGAGACTACGAATTTAGTCGTTAATTGTAAATGAATTAAATATTTTAAAATATAACATTTTTACGCCGTAAATGACAAAATTTCTTACAATTGTGTAAAATCTTCTTATATACCTACCATAATATCTGCAAATAAAAATTTTCTCATACAAATACATATCTATTAACATACCCAATCGATATGGTACGTTACCTACTGTTGAAGTATAGCAAACAATGCTTCTGGTGTAACATGTGGCAAACAATTCTGTCGCCTTACAACATAAAAATTGACAATGTGAGAAATGTAGTATGTATAATTTTCTTCTGCGTACTTAATAAGTTAGCGTGGGTTAGTATTTGTAGCGACCGGCGGGCACCCAAAGCACATTTTCTTAATTAAAACCCCAACTGCTACAGCGGTAATACAAGACAGTATCAATTGTCCAAGTTTGATCATAGACCGTATTAAGTGTCGTTTGGCCGGTTTTAATAGGTCTCCGACGAGAATTTCTGTTGGAAACTTCTTATCAATTGTTACTTTAGTTATCTAGGTTTTAAGCAAAGAAAATTATGACTTCGGTTTCATAACCCATAGGTGTGTGTAAGTCCAGGGGTCTGGATCATCATTGGCATGGACTTTCAATTTTAAAAAGGTGCATGCGTGAGTTTGCGCGCGTTTTTGTTTGTATTTATCGCAGTATTAATAAGGAAAAATACTGGAAAGATTACGCACTTACAATTACTCCAATATACTATATAAATTGTCCGAATATCGTCAACCGGCATTTAGGCTATCAGACTTAAATGCGACACTTCAATTACTAAGAGAACAGCAGTGGTATGATTAATTATTTGACCATTCTAAAAGAATAATACACTGAACAATAAATGAGCCTACTATTCAACCGCGCTACAGCCAACACCACCTATATGTAGGTATATGCCTACACGGATAAAACGAATTGCTGCAAAGCGTGAATCGTTGATTTTTCATTCATCGGAAGCTCTCGTTTAAGTGAAGCGAGTTCGTTCCTTGCTAAATACATAAAAAGAATCTCGACGTGCAGTGTATCAATGTGACCAGTCATCCTTTGTCGTACGAACTCTAAGCAGTTAATGAAAATCGGCTTGGTAGCTTTCTGCATATAGAGAGGCAATTTGCTGAAACGGTCCCCCCGCCTTCGTACTAATGCGAAATATTGTCACAGGAGCCACATGATATGCCAATCTACACCTTAATATTAACGGGCGAAGAGTGATTGTAGTGTTGTTATTTGCAGCGCCTCGACTGTTGCGTTCGATACTTAATGATTATGCAAATACGAAAGCCCTAGGACTGTTTAGGTTCAATATCTTCCGAGTGATAAATTGATAAAGCAAACATGTTGGACTGCGGCTATCGGTCGAATTATTTACGACTGCATCATGATAGATTGCTTGAACCAAACAAACGGTCGGTTTAAGATGGATACATACCTACAAACTTGGGTACAGCCTTAAATTTGGACGTACAAAATATATTTCTTTAGTAAAGCATGTTCTTACATGCATTGTGTTCTCAAAAAATATTAATCTAGGATTTCCTTAAGTAATAGATCAAATATTATAATCGATTAAATTTGTACTAGTACGTTTTTGATTGACGTTTTCTGGATACCGTTATACAAATGATACTATTAAAATTAAAATATTGTTATTCCACTCGTTACATACAACTTTTTTGACGAACAACAACTGACAATAAACGGTAAACAACTCTATGTCCAGTTTACCTTACGAATAGGTAGATCTATTTTTCAATATGTACTAGCAGTTACGCTACACAGTTATAAACACGCCATTGTGTAGACTAAAATACTAAGAATGTGAGATGTAGAAACCGGTATCTCAGACGGTAGACGTACAAACTCAATTATTTTTGAAAACGAAGACCCCTACAACGACCGACGCTATTCAGAAGACACTACAATTTGCAGTGCCCGGTTGAAGGCTATGGTATGCAAAAATAGTAATACGTAAGGCATAGGAGCAGAAAATAGATCTGTAAGAATATTGTATATTAAACACTTATTAGAAATATCCCAAAATTTATTTATAAAATAAAAAAAACGTCACGTTTCGTGTCGTTTCATTCGTAACAATTTTATCCTCATGCGCGCAAAGAAGTTTCACTTCAAAAATATGACATTGTATGCGGGTCTCTTTTTTATTATATAATATTATATTATATAATACGTTTGCTTTTGATTACGAGCTCTGGTTGTAACAGGAATGCTTAGAAAGCGTCATACCTTTGAAGCATCCGAATCGATGTGGGAAGGCTGACCGCTGTGAGCCATACGAAATCATTTGAATTTCGATAGATTTAAATAACAAATGTCTCCAGAGTAGCTACTGTGTTGAGGTTGTTATGCGTTAAATACAAACAAACCTTGTCCCATAACTTGCGTAAATTGTTTTAACTGTGTTTTCAGTTTATATAACACGCAGTGGTGATTGATAAACGTGCTTTCACTTAACCATGTTAAAAGCAACCGGATGGAATCTGAATAGTCTTATCGAAGTTACTATTGAACAATAACTTTTCTGTTAAGTACAATACTGTACTGTACTGTACGACAATCGTTTTAAAACAATATTTTAATAACCACACATCGAAGAGCCGGTGGCGCCAGCATAAGAAAGCAACAAATCTTTTACTTTGTTCCAACATTATGGGGTTACGAGTTAGTTATCATTATTTACTTTAACTAAAAGACGATACAATTTACAGTACATTATATTTTATAACATGTAATAAAGTCAGCAACTGTCAACGCTATTGCTTTAGAGAACACAAGCAATGATATTGGCTCTGATACAGCTGATCCGCATGATGTAATCTCCCATTACTTAATAAATAATGGATCAAATGAAATTTGTTTATTCAGTCAGTCAATTTATCACAGATTAAAAGCTCCTACGCTACTCGTTAAAACGCCGAAACTTTACGGTTAGGTTCGCTTTACGTACACAATTTGGGTCGAATAACGAGCTTTTCATTTTTACCTTTAAACGAAAATTTCCCGTAAAGCCTTTAAACTGGTTGAATGTTAGGGACCGCAGAATGATGAAATTATATCACAAAAATTTAAAGAGAAATTCGTGAACTATTTCACTTGAACTACACGTACTGAATTCGAATTTTTGAGGAGTAGAACCAGCGAACCATTCAGGTAACCTTAATACGGAGTATGATTCTATTGAGCTTTCTCATATTCTTATTGTAAAAGAACGCGTACATACATCGAAAGCTTTTAGCACTCGAGCATACATTTATGGAGCTTATCAAAAGTTTTGTTAGCCATCAATGACAGTTCGTCGTCGGAATGAACCCACGCAATTCGTAACTTTAAATTTGGAATTTTCCTATCATGTCCATCTAAGGAATAATGACTTGATTTTATAACATAAAATTTATCGTATTTCTCAATACCTGTAGCGTTCGTTGGTTGCAATCGGTAGCCACGTCATGCTGAGTAGCGTTCATAAACCACGAGACTCCCGCCACTTACAACGACAAAGAGCTATTTTATTTCACATTTCCTAGTTTTTTATTACAAAACAGGTTGTAAATTAACTGCAGTTAAGATAGCTTCTTTTGAATTACAATGGTTTATTAACGGATATAAAGAGTTTATGTTGTTTTAATGCCTCTAGTGGGGTTTTGATTCTTTTCACTAACCATTCGTAACCATTTTATGATGACTTACTATATAAATAATTATACATTTTTGTATTTATCATTGATAAGAAGTTGCATTTCTTAAAATTTTAACTGAGATTAGTAGTTAATTGTAGTTAAGAAGATTGAATAGATCACATGTACAATTTTCGTAACATTTCATTCTACAGCAGGATATTGAAAGAAAAAAAAAAACACTTATTAGTTTTCGAATATTACACAAATATTGTTTTTTACTTTTTATGGTTTTAGGAAAACAATGCAGTCTTAATTATATCTTGATCTATTATTGGTAAACTCGCAATTTTCGAATACTTAGTTTACATGGACATTGAGGATTCATTTTGTGCAACCACAACTCTTAATACACCTCAACAGAATGTTTTTCAATAATGAAGAACGCTCGAATGCGCATCACGATTCTGAAACTAGATAGTCAATGCATTAGAAATCAAGCAGTACCGACGGTTGCTCGAAACTCGACACCATCCGTCTACCGTCTTAAACAAACATGCCAACGTATCCGAAATAACATTATAAATCATGTTTCTTCTAACACTGTATTTTTTGTAACGAATTTGTTAGTTTCGTGACAATCTGTTCCGCTATTTGCTTAGTCTCCAAACAGATGGTAAGCACACATCCATCATATTCAAAATATATTCATTTTAAATTGTAAGGATGTGTTCATGACACAGAACTAATAGTGTAATCTGTGGTTTTGTTAATTAATGTGAGATTTTGGTAATGAATTTGGAAGAAAAGGTGGAAGAAGAAATTGACATTTTTTGGGCTGTAAAAATGAATATTTCATACATGCACGAATATAATGCTCATTGTTTTGTTATTTATATTACAAAGCGTACGGTTGATTTAAAATAATCTTTACATATACCAATACTTAATAATGATATTTAGCGTATATAGAAGTTCTGATGCGATTTCTGACTACTAGAGTAATATTATGTTCATACCACTAGTTTCGTACTACTGTTTGTAAGATCGCAAACGAGAAATTTATATAATGGCCATTTTTTCCAACAAAAAGCAAGTTCAATTACACGTCGCCCCTCTCATACTCGTGGTGCTATTAGACGTTCACATTAGCTCTGCGGTGCATCCGGGGTATTTCAGAATTACTCATTCGGCATTTCAGGCACGGCTTCCGATAGCGATCTAACGGTGATTTTTACTTCTTTCCATTCCGATTGCACTATTATATTCGGCAATTTGTCTTCATAATTTCATTAAATGAGCTCCCTTTCCTTCTACGCACAACACTATAATATAGAACACAATTCTCATATAGTATAAAATCTGTATTTGGAATGAATAGAAATACCATAAAAGATTTTACAAAAATGGAGGTATTTTTTTAGGTCCTCGCCATCGTTTTACAAAAATTAACAAACATAGCTTCCGGTGACATTTAGTTATCTTGTCAATTTTTTATTCAAATATGTTTCGAAAAGTCGACCGCCGTACAAAAAGTCCATCAGTTTCGCCACATTCTTAAAGGTGATTTAAATATTTTTTACAGATATTTTTAAAATCTCCTCGACTTTGACGTAATACGTGTTGCGTTGACACCTTCACGCACGTTAGCTTCGCCACGATAATAACGAATGCACGCGGAGCGTGTAATTAGCGTTTCGAGTTTGCAAAACATATACATACGCTTGACGTTTCATTTACAATAATAATATATAGTCAACCAACATTTTGTTAAAGTTAACTAAGCCATATAAGGATGTAGCAATTTTTATGGAATCGTCAACGTCGCTTATAATGCTGCTGGTATTCTACATGGAACTTCAAAATGGTCTTTTGATATAAAGGTACAAACATTTTTCTAGAATATTTATATATGTATATATTTATCCATCTTCGAGATTTATTCATTACTTCATGTTCGAAATATTATAAAGAACAGGCAGTGAATCATCGACAAAGAAAATTCGATTTAGATGAATACATAATACGAGTATAAGAAATAATATACGACGTAGAAAACCTATTCGCATTTCAATAGAAAGCTGTCGTTTTAGTCGATAATAAACCATTCCGTCTAGACTAGATCAGAGCGCAGGCAAACTTTTAAAGTACCCTCGAGACCAAATTTGTTAGGAAAGTAGCGACTTAGGGAACGACTAGAGAAAAAAGAGCCGAAACAAATTGTTGGCAAACGAAAGAAGTGTCCAAGAGCAAAAATATGTTGATTGAATAAAGAAAAAACTATTAAGAGTTTCCCAAAGCTTTTCCGGTTCGATTATGATGGTCGAGATGTGTGCAGGTCATGTCAGTAGACCACAGATCTAGATTTAGTTTCTTTAATACCTTCACAGATTTTTTGGAAGTTTCGAACATCGTCTTTTATTTTAAGCGTACATAAATACAAAAAAAAAATTCATAAGGGCGAAACATGAAGTCTTATATGTCTTGTTCTTTATTTGAATTGGCTTCGTAAGGTTGTCTTTTTTCGATTAAAATGTACGAGCAAAACAAGAATAATATACTACCGGTATTAAACATGCACTGTAATCAAGATATAACAAAAACAAAGTAGGGCGATCCTCTCAAACACTGGATGATGAAACACGTGAAACTTATCATTGCCCTTAAAGTTTTTGTGGAACTAATATCACGACGAAGTTAGTTTCCCCCGCGCTTAAGATTCGTATAACTTTCTTAATACCTCCACGAGATTACGGAGCCCGTATGTTTAACTGGCAGATACCCGAATAATAATAAAAACGACAATTTGCTTTTATTTGTTGCGCCATAAGTTTCAGAAAATACGCTCAGTTATTAATTCCGCTCAATAAAGTCGAATTATTGTATTGGATCGATAGATGATAAACGTGTAGACGACGATCAAGGATGATCAGGTTTATTTTTTATTGGTGCTTCTGGCAATCCCCACATATTTATTGATATTTGTTTAGAAAATAAAATAATGTAATTCTTTATATTTTGTTATCTATTGACTAGCTATGATGTTATAACTGAACGTCGTCGATACAGTGTTTTACAAAAAAGTTTGAAAAGAAATACTTAAGTCAATGTTTGGATACAGATCCCGTAATGAATATAATTTACAAGCTCGATATATAATTTCGAAAAAGTCACACCGAATTATTCGCATACCACTGCGGAGAATATTCCGAGCACTGTTCATTCCAGTAGCTGCCTTCGAATAATTCATTCAAAAAAGGTTCTTTTTAATGAGCGACCGACGTCAATTAAAATAGCGTCGCCTGATTTTTTCTTCGGTGTCTGTAAAAAGCGTCAGACGGCATGGGCTTTGAATCTTTCGGTGTGATAGACGCATTCTACAGGTGCAATGTTCATCGGTGGTCAGACACATCAACAAACTTGCAGCAAGGAAATATTACGCCTATCAAAATTAGTTCCATACAAATTTATGCCCTATTCCATCCACCCAAGGTGCAACTCAATTTACAGAATGACAAGTCGTAGACGGAAGTCACCAAAAAATTGGGAATTAGACTGATGGGGGCCGTAATGTAGAGACATGTTTTTCAATATCCCACAAACGTGTGATTTCATCAACAATTTGGGATTTCTGTTGATTAGAGTTCATACTTAGTTTTGGTTTGGTTACAGTATTATGCGGTGAGTTACTCGATTAAGTAAATATCTGTATTGAAAATTTCAATATAACTAATGAAATACACTTTAATTGGCATATCAAATATTAACAAAAAAATTATTTGTTTTACCAGTTCATTTACAAAAAATCGCCTACTTTATAAGCAATGTACGCAGTATGAGGTAACGCCACTGTCGTTTATAATGGAATCGGTTTCAGTTGTATCTAATTTTATCGAGGGTTCGAACAAATTTGCATACATGGATCCCCAAAAACCTATATTTAGACAATATATTATTAATCTTTAATTTACTTTATTAGCGCATGCTCCCCTATTTGCTGCGCGCGCCCTCGCCCTAGGGATTTGTAGGAGCGAGCGAAAATTTAAATTTGAATGACCCTTACAATTACCTACAACTTTAACGATTTTACGACGTACGTATCCATTTGTATATCTACCTCTTATTAATAGGTTCATAAATTTTTAGACACAGCTCTATGTTAACATAACTCGTCTTACATCGATTCATTATGAGAGGACTCATGGACAGTGAAACAATAAAAATGTTAGCAATATAAGTATAGATATATCCGCTGTTGCTTCAAGATGAAATAATTGTTTGTAATTTAAAGAACATTC
>DWUN01001962.1:0-15032 GCA_018249975.1 Passova gellias | reverse complement strand
AACAATTGTCTGTTTACATGTAAACATAATGAGCTATTATCGTTACCATTTACTTGTAATTATGTAATTGTATTTACATTCGTTTAGGGCGAAGAATCCGTCGGTTCGATCAACACTATGTCGATATGCAAATCGGAGCTGTTGTTCTCTCCGGTGAAGGAGGGTGCACACGGCGTTCACTTTAGTGTGGACAGTTTAGATTGTGAGTTGCCTACGGAGCAGGACCTCATATTAACCTGCCAAGCCAATAAAGACAACTACACCATCGCCTTCGAGGGCAGTCTCACCATTTACTCCGAGGACAGTGAGTGCGCTGAACCTGCCGTCAATCAAAAACATGGTAATTTACTAACCAAGATTAATGATAAGCTCGCATGTAAAATTATTAATTGTCGGATGATATAATGTTTGTTAATTACGTAGGTGAAGTGAATCACACTGTGTGTATATACGATAAGCTCGCGGCTAATACTGTTAACGTTTTTCAGACAAACTGGGTAAGGATAATTTAGTAGAATTAGATAGTGATGAAAGAACGCGCAGGAATTTAGAATTACTAGAGCGATGTAAGAAATTAACACATAAGCTAACGACCTCAATGGCTAGAAGTGATTTAGGATTAACTACGTGGAGTAAGCTTAAGAAACAAAGTAGCGAAACACCTTTAAGAAGGTACTTATCATTTTCTATTAAAATATCACTTCATTTGAAATAATCAAATGCCAACAGCGACATAAATGTACCTAATTGTTACTATCAATTCTAGGCACCCATCCGGCAATAACAATGAAGAATCAAACGAATCGACTGATGTTGCAACTGAAATGAATAGTTCTGTAATTAAAAGCCAAAGTTTGCCTAATTTATACCGGAGAAAACTCATCAGTAGTTCTATAAATTCGGCAGCGCTTAGTAATTCAACGGTTCGTATCAAAACTGTACGAAAGGCCTTTTTCTTTAACTGACTATAATATTGTTACTTAATTGCAAAAACATTTATTTTATAGGTTGACTCTTTCACCGCGAATCATAAGCTCAGTGGCAATTCGACGTGCATGAAAGTGTACGACGTCTCACAAAACAGATCAACTCATGGAAGTCAGCATTCTGAACCTATGAGTACTTCTTCTACTGAAAATCAAACATCATCAGAGAAAAGTCAACCGAAGCAATCATTTAATTTGGTAAAACTGTTCATGAAACAGAAGAGTATAAGTAATGATGGAATTGTCGGTATGGATCAGCTGGACAGATCAGAGTGTTGGCCTTCGAGTTCGGGGGGTGAAAGTGGCGAATCTATGGGAGAGCAAAAACTCGGAGATTCAAAATCAATTTCAGCAGATAGACCACAAGCCGAGTTGCCATGCGACACTGATGAGAACGTATCAATAGTTTACGATGAGGTCCGATCTGTTAACCCGTTCAGCAGAGTATACGATGAAGTAATCGAAGAAGAAGAGAACCTCGACGGCACCAAATTAAGTGGTAGCGAATCAAATTTGTACGCCGTTGTTAACAAACCACACATCAAGAGGTCTAATATAAATATCAGCAATAGCCCGTGTAAAACAAGGAGTAGGAAATCGTGTTCTTCACAATCTTCAGCTACAAGTGTTAGCATTTCAAGTTGTTCTGAATCTGACGGCACACAGATTACGAGAATGAATAAGGTACTGCTGAAAGAGTCATGTGATCATAAATCTACATCGACGCATCTAGAAGCTCTTACACTGGATAAAAGTATGCAAACATCAAACATCCATTCCTCAGCTATTTGCCATGAAAGAGAACTTCTTAAAATAGTGGAGCCGTCTTTCTTAGAAAAACTAAAGGAGGGGGACTGCGAAAAACCTGTTTTTGTTCTTTATCCGAACTATACATTACCGGACATTAGTTTCTTAAATGGAAGACCAAATATTTACTTAAGCCCGTTGAAAGTAAACATTTCTCCAAAATCTAATGAAAGTAAAAAGACACGGATGCAAGTGAAAGGTAAACGGCCCTTCTCATGCAACGATGTAGAGATTTTAAAGAAAAAAGGCCTGGGTCACATAAAGGATTGGGACTCGCTTAACTTTTTACTGCCTGTGGAATGTAAGCAACTGTTATCAGAATTACCGGAATTGGCACAAATAAAGGAAAAAGAAGGCGTATCAAAATGTAGCGATAAATACTGCAATTCGTCACCTTCGTGTAAATCAAAGAATAGGCCAATGAGCTGCGATTGCAACAATTTGGTCGGCAACAACACAGCCGTATCTTCCAGTTCAAGCACGGCCACTCAACCGTCATCAGGCTACCGAGGTTCCTCTACAATGTTAACAGATTCATCTGCACAGAACAGTCCTGCTCCTGCTGGGAACTTTAATCCGTTATTTGTGTATCGTTACGATAGTGCTACGAGTTCAGAGGCTAGTTGTGTCAATAATGACGGACAGAGAATTATTCCCACTATACCGAAGAGATCTTTATCGTTGGCCGATCAAAATCGAATGGTCAAACAAGGAGAACTAGCACCCCCGAGGCCTCCACTACCAAAGAGTATATTACGTAAGTCCATAGATAAAACTCGCAAGTCAACTAGTCATACAAAGCGTTACAGCATGTTTGAAATGGATGAATTAATACAAGATCCCATAGTATGTGCTACGGCTGCCGTAGAACATAAGACCAAGAGGAGGTCGTTACAAGAACCTTATTATCTACAAAACCAAAATCTCGATTATAGAAAGAATAATGATTTAGCTGCCAAAAGGCTATCCCAACAATTCTTAGACGCTGCCGAAAAAGATGCCGATTACAATGAATATTACCAAGACGAAGGTGTCGGCACTGAAAGCAGCCTAGAATCAGGAAAATCAAATGAAATAAAATTCCATAGACCCCACACACCACCGTTACCGAAACCGAGGACTAAGAAAATGGAATATATTGATTTTCCGCCCCCAGGAGCTCTTATTAGTAGCGCTGATTTACAACAATTGGAGGAGTTCTTGAAACAAAGCGGCTTCAACTGCCAAAATATGGACGAATGGGATCAAAATCAAGTTCAAAAGGTAAGAAGTCAGGTTACGAAGTTTCTCCAAATGAAACGTTCTCAAGAAGAGAATCAAAGGTCTACAGATTCTAGCGCTAGTAGTTGTAATAGCAAGAAATCTGTGAGTTTTGCGCAAAAATCGGAAGGTAAAACGGAGGGTCAAGTGTCTCAAGTAAAAGCTATAGAAGAGCTTAAGGTAGTCAATCTTGCAACTCCACCTAATTCACCTAACATTTCTGCGGTGATCGCACAAAGACATTATCAGGTAAAAGTATCTCTTTCCGTCTAAATACCCCCTCGCATCACATAGCCCGTTGATTTCTGTGAGTATCTTTAGCTTCCGTTTTATTTTTTATTTATTTCTTGCATCGAATGTTCTTTTACACCTCCAACCTAAGCTTATCGTAAGTGTATGTTGTCACAGCGCTGTATTTTCGTAGCACATGTCTGTCCTACGTCAGTTATTTTTATTTTTTCATTCGTCATTCTCCATTAATGCGTTGCTTCGTATTCGTTACGTTTCTATAATCATCGATCACTACTAACTCTTATAATTTTAGGCGAAAAACTTAGCAGAGATACCCATTTGTGAAGAAGGTGAAGTGAGTCCAGATGAATTCGGAACTCCCACGCTACTTGAAGGACGAGTCAAATATGATTTGATTGATGTATCGCAGAAAAGAGGTTCGTACTTAATACGTTCAAATAGATATGCATTAAAAAAGACTGATGTTAGTACAAAAATGCTAATTAATAATCCTTTATACTTTTAGCTTTAGTCTCAAATGTTACGGATGCTGTGGAAATGTTAATTCAGCACTTCTCGCCTGCCACCGACCAGGCGGAGTTAGCATTCTTGGGTGATTCTAAACAGTCGCCAACTTGCGCCAAAATCGCACTGAACGCTCTATGTCCAGCTTTGTACGCGATATTTAGAGACGGCCTGAAAGAAAACATCGAGACCTCATTCGGAGCTGTTAATAATTCTGTATGGCAAATGGTAGAAGCAACCGCTAGGCAAGGTATAATATCGAATGCCTGTAATTATTATTTATCACTGTGTATAACGTTTGTATCGATTTTAATACTGGAAATTATTACAGGTCCAATAACAAAATCACTCAATGAGCTGGTACTAAGAATTAACAGTGAAGATGCGGTTACCGAAGGACTGGTTAAGTTTAACGCATTTATATTGGGTCTTCTAAAGTAAGTAATCTATATTTAGATTTCGCTACATATTAATGGTTTTCATTGTATTTACAATTATTAATGTACTCTTTTTTCTTCCGTATAGCGCGCAATCCGTCGATGCATGGGTTTCGTACGTCAGGACGAGGGAATCGATCTTAGCGAAACATTACGGTCCAGATTCCTTGGTGCTGGCCGGCTGCATCGGGGAGCCGCGGTGTAGAACCCTCTTGGATACGTTACTAGCCAGTCTCGAGCCCTTGAGACTGCTGCCCTTCTCTCTGGATCTCATGTTTGAAATGCGCGAACTGCACAGGAGCTTTAAGAGAATCGAGAGCGACATGAGAGCAACCAGTCGGGTACGTTGACCTTTGACATATCAAAAACTAACCGATCACTGAACTCGTCATATTATCTGATATAACAAATAAGTACTCACCTATTACGTGTCATCTGAGCATTGATATTATATAATTACATATCGACTATCGCCTATAAATCTAAGCAGATCTCGCTTTATTTGCATTTTATTGTTTATTGCATGTGCTTTGAAACCACATATCACAGCGAACTCAGACAAATTCGGCGTCTACTTTCGTGCACAGCTTTCATAAAATGCAAATAAAGGTATTATAACAGCTCGTCGGCGATCGATGTTCGCCGTCGGGCGAAACCGTCAAGGACGGTCTTCTATATACATTCGACTAACGCCGCCTAGCATGTTGCATGATGTTAAAAGAGAAAATTTAATATATTTAACAGCCCACCTCGATTAACACCCCGCCACTAACACTCAACCAGCGGAACCTCTTGAAGTTGGTCCGCTCGATGCAGTCGAGCGGCCTGTCCAGCGACGATTGCCAAACGAGCGTCATCATGAGACACAAGGAGCCCAAAAACAAGGAGCCGTCCACGCCCGATCTCCTCAACGATTCGGCGAACGTAAAGACCACGTTGGAAAAGAATAGGCCGCGCTCGTGCGTCAACCCGACCACCGTCGGCTACGACATGTGCCCGAACAACAGTCGAATCGACCTAGAGAACAACCGGCGCTGGTCGGGCGTTCAGTTGGGCTCGAAGTTGATGCAAGCGTTCGATCGTCTCGTGTTCGATGACAGTGACGATTACACGGATAGCTTAGAGAACAATAAGCCCCCTGTTAAACCTGCCGGCAATGAATTAAAGGTAACCGCTGGGCCCTTGCGCGGATATTGAATGCGCTTCGTAGCGGCTTGTTGAATTATTTTCGGCACTTTCAAATCGATTTTTCATTGTCGTCGTCGGCGTACGCTTTTCGCTTTTGTATTTTGTTTCTGTTGGGTCTAGTTTGTGTTATTTTGAGTCAAATGATTTTTATTTACTTACGCGTGTGTGCACTTTTTCTGTTTTTATTTTAAATTCGTTCATCATTTTAATAGGACTAATTTAGGGAGTCAATTGTAGAATTGTAGGTATTCAGTGTAGGTATTATTAATATAGGTACGTCATTGTTATGAAAATATGTTAAACCACAGAATAACAACGCTTGTGGTTCTTGTACAACGTGATATGCCGTCAGTACTGTAATGACGCATCGCCAGTAGCGGCTGTTTACCCAGACCGAGGTTCCTGTATGGTACAATAATTTCTGGGAAAGTTTCCAACATTGCAATACTGTATGAACCCGGTAAACAGAGCCACTAAGTGCTTGTCAAGTATCAATATTGTACATTCTAAAGATCGATGTACATATTATTACTGTGGATGGTTTTTTTTGTTAACGACGTGCATGCAATTTATGACATGGATTGACAAATAATAACAAATTACATAATGATATAATTTTATATACAGGCCACTTATAAAAATATCGTAAAACATACGGTTTTAATTTTGAAGTTACTTCCCATATATAATACGTTTATGTTATGGAAATATGAAATGGGCGTATGTGAAACGATATTAAGAGGTTCTTCATATAAGTATCAATCACAATAACCGATGGTATGATAGTAGTCGCGTGACGTCACAGTTCACAGATAGACTAGTATTATATTACGTCACTCCGAACATATTTTACATTTTTCCGCGACAAATCTGTCTACACATCAAACCGTTTCCTATCCCAAAACAATCCCAGGATTGGCCTTTGATTCCAACAAGGTTTCCATTTCATCAATCTTGTATCTGATAGCATAAAATAATTCACAATATGTTCATTTGTTAATTATATAACTAATGCTGTGTTAGTCCATTCGTAAACTGCGTAGTAACAGTGCCTGTAGCGTGGTGTACGGTTGTAGCTGGAGTGTAGCGGCGACGAGCAGTGGCGGCCGGGCTCGGCGAGCAGCGCGGCGAGCGGCCACACCGGCACCGGCAGCAACAACTCCGGCGGCAAGTTCCGCCGGCTGCAGCTCAAATGGGAGCTGCTCAGCAACGCCGAAAGCCCCGTTACTCCATCAGGTATGTTTATATGTTATAGGTTGTCTCCTCTCACTACTACTCACATTCGTGGTCGTTAAAATTAAATTTAATGTCGTAGATTGCAGAATTGACGCATATTAAAGTTCTATAATTTTTATATATTATGAATTGTTTAATGTGATATTTACTAGATATAATGTAACACGTAATAAAAATATTAATTATTAGCAGTGTTCATTCCTTATAATTACGATAGTTGTGTTTGACGGCGAATTTCCTTTCATTGTATATTTATAAGTATATATATCCAAACAATGGCCGACGTTGCCTAAAGCGGCATCCGCAGTGGGCGAGTGACTTCCGCAACCCCACTGACATAACCATGTACCGCTAACGTAGCCTTGGAACTTAATCGGCATCTGTCGTTTAATATTGCGGCAGAAATTACTGTCAAGAATTAGAGACTGATATAAATAGCGGCCTCAATGCTTTCATGGATGAAATAAATAAAAAAACTGCTTCTTTTATAACTTATGAAAAGGCATTGAAGATTACTAATACGCTCGTATGCAGTGCAAAAGCATTTTTAAAAGTGCATTGCCACCAATTTTTTATGGTTGCCCTTATACCGTCCATCGACGAAACGAAATGAAAATCCTCGAATACCAAATACATTGTTTCAACGTTACATTTCCTGTAATTTTGTTACACACATACCTATAACAAATTATAGAATTACGTTCATTTTAAAAGAGTTATGAAATAAATCCTAGCGTTTAATTCTATTTTTTTGATAGCAATTGAGATTTTGAATGATAGAAGCGAGTATTAGCATTATAAAGATGTCGGTTGGCGCAGGTGAGACGTCGCCGGCGACGGCGCGCGGCTCCAAGATCCCGCGGCCGGTGTCGTCGCCCGTGCGGCCCCAGGCGCCCGCCGTCACCTCTCCGGCCAAAAACACCCACAGGTACGTGCCTACATATGGTATAGATACTGTACCTAACTGCTCTGTTGCCTGACTCTTACTAGACGCGACTTTCAATCGGTAAAATAGCTATCTGATCAGAATCATCACGAACTCATGAATAAATTGTAAACGATAAATACATTTATGTATTTTACCCATGTACTTGTGGGTTGTTGTACTGACGGTTTTTGACTGAATCTGGTTTACACGTGTAATTGTCATGCCGCACTATAAAGTTGACTATAAATTTTGACATAAATTGCAGATTATTATGTGAAATTGCTTTTAGTCTTATTATTATTTTCATGTTAACAAATCGTCAGTAGCAACTACATACATCTCTACATACCAGTAGGTACGTAATGGTAATCGTAATTCTATTACACTTACTGTACTAATTAACGTTTAAAATGGTTGTATCGAAGTAGTTGAACCATATATCATTTCATAACCTTAATACACTGTATAGAGTAGGATCCCTCGTGCCAGGCATCGAATTATGGCGGCTCAATTTTGTAACAGCCTATTTATATCACGCAATCTGTTCTCCTATATTGCTTTTGAACGAATATTTCAAAATGCTTCGATATCTATGAGTTATGTGTATTGGGGAGCAGTTTAAAGTTAATTTATTAGTGTTTATCTTTTTCTTTACAACGAAATAATCGTAATTGGCTGTAAATTTATAAATTAATCAAATGTGATTTTTAAGTAAATGTTCACAATTTTCATTTTTTTTGTAAAACATATATTATAAACTATTTTTATACATTCACGCTAATGTATTTTCAGCATTGTCTTTATAAAATGTAATATTGTTTTTTGTAGGGGCATCCCCGTACCTGTACGGAAGGGTAATTCCCCGACGTCCGCCCCAGCGACCAATCGTGCGGCCACTGCAAGATCTACGCCAACTAATAAGAAACCGCCACAACCCGCTAACCGGTAAATACGTATTAATATGATTATATGTGTATATTCATTCTTATAATACCTATATACATATTTATACAATTTTGTGAGGTTGAAAATTTGTTTCCAAGCTGATGGTTGTAGACGTGAAAAATATTGAAGGAAAGAATTAGGTACTACGCGAATTTTTAAACAATTTCAAAACACAAAATCTCCGGTAAACGTAAATTTATCTAACCTTAATGCTTTATTACTTTACGGTGAGGGTATTTTCTAGTTGGATCTATATCATTGGGTTATGAGTGATTTGTATTATCTCTCTTCTAATTTCACTTTTATGCTGTCAGGGCTTTTTACTGTACTTATAGATGATCAAAGAAACTTCCTGAAGTGAAGTTCGATCACTATTATATGCATTCGCTTTATTCGAAGATATAACTTACATTCGAAGATATAACCTGCGAGAGTTGCCAGTAAGATAAAAGGATCTGCATTGTTTTATATCTGAAGAATAAAGCGAATGAAATATAATTATATATTTGCCTATACAAAATATATGCACGCGTATCTCCAGAGTGGTACCAGAGACGACGACGAGGAAACAAGCGCCGAAAAAACCGCGCGTTACGAACGCAAATGTCGCAGTTGCTAAAATCACGTGCAATGCTAAGAAATCTGTGTATGTATACATTAGATGGTCGACTGGAACTAACACGTATTAACATTCACTAATGTATTTTATTCATTGGGTCTTAACATAAATAAAAATCTAATCGCTTAGCATTTAATATTCAACTTTTCCATGTAAAAGCGTCAGAAGTTTAATAATATAATCTAAGTAATTGATTACAATGCTTAATTGAATACAATATTCTTCATAAGATCTTGATGATGCTTTGTTTGTCGAAAATTGTATTATTAGCTACATTTTTTTTGTTGTCGGTGTACTAAATGTTGTGTCCTTAGGTGCTAAGGCTATTAGCACCATCAGTAAAATAAGATGCTTTTACATGGATCAACTATTGCGCGATTAACAAAAGGGCTGTAAGATATCACATGAAATAATTATGTATGTAACTAATCGGTTCTACAATATTTAATTATTAACGTAATTTGTCCTACTAAGTTGAAGTGAAAAGCTTCATTAAAATTATGCGTGACGTGTTTCTCAGCACAGTGCAATAAGTTACGTAAAAATTTCAAAATTTATTTGCGAATATCTTTGTATAGGCTTTACAGCATATTAATATAATTCCTTATATTGGAATATCATTGATGAAAGCCGTATATTATGTTACTGAAAGAGAATGGTAGATTGTAATAATAAATCATTTTTTGACGGCCGTAAAAACTGTTTCCGGAGTCTCAAAAGCTCTTAAGATTCTTTAAATAAAATGCGTTGAAGTTCAGGGTTCTGACATAGACAACGACGGATATCGTTTGTATAATAATGTTAGAAGTTCCATATATTCAAAAATATTGAAAGGTATTATGCAAAAAATGTTTATTTCGTCTGTTACATTGTGAACAGTAAAAAATTAAATTTAACGTTAGGGATTTTAACAATTTTTTTTCATTTGGGTTGATCTTTTATGGATTGAATACTCGCAATAAACTTAACTACCGCAATATTATATGCCATAATACAAATAAAGCACGTTCAGCGTTCAGTCCAGCCTTGACAAAGAGTATTTGTTAGCGAGGCTAGGTAGGTACGTGCGAACGGGGCAGCGAGGATGTGATTGATAAGCTCGGTGTGTCGGCAGCACGTCGCGCGCGGACCGCGCGGCGGGCGCGGGGGGCGCGCCGCGTCCCGCCTCGTTGCCGTACGGGCGCGCGTCGCCCGCCGCCGCGCCGCGCCGCGCCGCCTCCTCGTCGGCTGCGCGCGCCCCGCAAGCGCACCGCGCACCACACGCGCACCACAACAGGTCATCTTTTATTTATTTATTAAAGTGAAACTTCTTTGCTGACGAAGTAAAAAATATAATACCGAACCTCGTAGCCGATTGCAATGAAATTTGAAGCCTTGGGATGAATGTGGGATAGTTTTTTTTTTCTAAAAATGATGTATGCAATAGAAGGTGGACAAAATTCGAGGTTTCGGCGCTTTCATGGCTTCTCGCCTGCAACTTTGCGATTACCACCTATGTAACATTACATTTAGTTCTATTCAAATAGTTCCGAATTTTAGTCTGTAGTCCATAGATACTACGCTTTTGAAAATTATTTCAATTAGCAACCTCATTTCTTTATTATCCTGACAGTTTGTCTCAAAACTGGGCAACCCAATGGTCGTTCCGTTTCTTTCTTCTATTAGAAAGATCCACGTGTGACAATGACTACTAATACTTATATTAGAATATTGCAAAATTTTGTACCAACAATACCTAGTCTAACTCAACGTTTGCAAATTTCAGATACGTGAGGACGTTGTGGCACAGGCTGCCCTCGGACTCCGGGCACCTGGCCTTCAACGAGGGCGAGCGTCTACGACTGATATTGGAGGTGGACGATCAGTACCTGCTGTGCTGCCGCGGCGAGCAGAAGGGTCTGGTGCCGCGCGACGCCGTGCTGCTGGAGGACTTCTGATGTTGGCCGGCGTAGCGCCACTGGCAGCCGCACTGGCGGCCGCTGCGGTACGACTAGGGAACGTTGACGTACACGTGTCGCCATACAATTTGAACACATGCTGCCGGCGATTACGATCCGAATGCCCGTCGCTAGCTCTTCAAACATCGGCGTGTAAGTTAGCGAGAGATTTGTCTCGACTTGAAGGCGGTGTTCAAATTGATGCCGATAATCCTGACGCTCGGCCTACGGTGCGAGTCGCTTGCCAGTTCGCGCTATAAATTGCAAAGTGACGATAGAAAACGTTATATATCTTGTGTGTGTGTGTGAAAGAATTGCGGGAGGGCGGCGAGTGCAATAGTGTCGAGAACATTCGTAAGTCTGGTACATTTCTTGTGTGACGGTTCGAGGTGTTGAGATAATTGAAACGTGTGACCGTGATATGTGCTGTAAATGAAATTTGTAAATATTGTGCATCCCTTCGACATGTTTAAATAAGAGTTTATTTAATTTTGTAATGTTACCCAACCTGAGAATGTTTGAAACGACTTTCCCTTAATATATATTTAAGTCCTCAATCGGGAATTTCCGCGACCGTGATTAAATTACATCAACGTATACATTTTCAACCTTATCCAGTTCTTATCTTAATTATTGCTTATTACTCATTTATAGATAGAATTTCGCATTCAATCGAACTTTGTGTTAATTAATCAAACATTTTTATTTCCAGACTAATATCAAAAATCCTTTAAAAACAATACTTTTCGTTGTACGTATGCGTCCGTACACACAGCGCGTCTCCGGAAATTCCCTATCAACGACTCATTTGACATCACCTAAACGAAATCATGTAATTATAATTCTGTAGTAAAATCTAGTCTTATGTTGTAAGGCACGAAAATTGTCTTGTGTATAAATTAATATATAAGCGAACACGGTTTGTTAAAAAATATTTAATGAAAATGATGTTAGGAGGTCGTCGCATTTAGATACGAGTGTCGTGGCGCGAAAGGTGAATATATTCAGCGAGGGGATGTGATATCTAACATAATTATGTACCTTTTAGTGTAGGGTGAAAATCTCATTCATTTAAGGTTAACTCGTGCGCTGAAGTCAACCGGCCGTCGGCGGGAGAGAGACGCCCGATAAATAGTTTTTAGATAATTTTGTCGGGAATTGATGTCTAAAGTATAACGATATGGTATTAAAACGTCGATAAACCTTTATCGGTATAAGAATATCTAAGCCTGTATATAGTATATTATCAAAATTAATGAAACGTTTCAATCTATTGGACAATGTAATTTTAAATTAAACTCATTCGTAACCGTTAGTCGCTTACGCTGTGAAAGCTAGATCGGTTGTAGAGTAATTGTCGGCTCCGCCACAGATTCGCTTAACTCAATATATTACTAATTGCATGCA
Source organism: Passova gellias (assembly GCA_018249975.1). Taxonomy (NCBI): domain Eukaryota; kingdom Metazoa; phylum Arthropoda; class Insecta; order Lepidoptera; family Hesperiidae; genus Passova; species Passova gellias. The sequence goes on along the minus strand of DWUN01001962.1, from coordinate 2,526 downwards.
GCCTGTCCTGGACACCTTCCCGGTGCAGTTTGTGGCTATCATTTTAATTACACTTGCAGGTACGACAAGTGTGCAGGGCGCCTAACGTTTCACGTAATTAACTGCATGGCCTGGGCCTACACTCCTTCCCCGCGCGTCCTATATTCGGTATCGGCTGTCAAATGTCGTATAAACGTTTCGAAAGGTGTCGGTGCGTAACTTTGTACAAGAACTAATCGCATGCGCCCATCCCTCTCACACTTCCTCCGCCAGCACGGCGCTAAGGGCGTTTACATACGCAATAAGCATTCGTTTCACATCTCGCGTTATAGCCGAGCACTCGTGACTGCTGACCCTGGGACGGTCAAATGAGCTTCATTTAATTAGTCTAAAAATATACGCTTCATATATAAACAGTTTTCGACTCATTGTCTACTGTCTCCTGTCTCCTATGTCACTCACTACAATGTTATTGTAATATAAAAGCCATATCACCGCTCTAAATGAATCTGACAACGGAGAAAATAAGTAATACATATTTTTCGTACGTGTACATGTTGCTCAAGGTGGAAAAGAATTTTACCGAACGGATTATTACGATATAAATAAATAATAATATACTCAATGTAACTTCGTTATATTATATACGCGGACGGATATGATATTGAAATTTATTATCGATGTAAAGTAATTGTAAATATTGTTTAGGGAAATAAATAATTTGTAGGGAAAGTGAAGGTCGAAATTGTAACGAACCTTACGTATGCACGATACAGTTCCTCTCGTAGTCCGTCGTGCGATCGCGTCACAGCATTGGTGAAGTAGTCGTAGAGCAAGTACGAGTAGCGCTAGCGGGCGTCTCTCCGGCCGACGTACGGACGGACGGACACCTCACCAGAGGGGCCGTGCGTTGACAATGGGACTGTGTTATACGTGTAATTATACAATAACTAGTGTTATAAACAATGTTGATGGTAGTTCAGCGGGGTCTGTTTGTAAATTGATTGATTATCATTGATTGTCCGTTTATTTCGCGCTTTGTGACTGAATGATGCGATGTGGCCTTTTTTGTATGTAACTGAATTTATATGGTGTTGCGTGTTGTGAGAGTTCGCTTGCTGCGTCAATCGAGCGTTCGTCGTGCCGTCTACTTAACTTCGCATTACCGGACGCTTCCTCATATAGTGTAATTAATAATGTTAGCGCTATCCGAAACGTATTATATCAGTATAGGAGTATAGTTCAATCGACATGCCTTATAATAATCACGTGCAGCGTCGGCGAGGTGCGGATTCTGGTCGCTTCGATCGCTTGCAATCGCTTGAGCGTAGCGCATGTAATCGAACCTTAGAAAGTTTGTTAGTGGTAAGTTTTTATCAACAATTTGTATTGTGGAACGACATTGACTAGTTATTTTTTATTATGAAACGACATTATAATTCCTGCGCGTTGTTTCCGTGGAACGCAGCAAGGGCCGGGCGGCGAGTGGTGAGCTGTCCTCTTCTGGTACAAACGTTAAGTTGTCGTATTATGTGTGTAAAGATATTTATAATTTTACGATTGGGATCAATAAGTTTGACTTTTGAGTTCGAGATTTTATTTTCTTAATAAAAAAAAATTAAATAAAAATGAGGCTTCGTTATATACGAATGTCAACGAACGACTGAGATATAAATTCCGAATAATTAAATGTTTAAGTTCACCTCCGAACAATCATTTTGTGTTACGATAAGACATCCGTCATCATAATTATGTATTATTTAATTTAAAGATATTATTATGTTAAGTGCCATAATTTAATGAATTAACAATTGATAAATAATATTGTATCGCATAACCATGTACACCAATTAAACAATATATAAAAAAATGCTGTTTTAATATCAACTTACCTTATGAACTTTGACCTGAGCCTTATGTGTACTTTGACAAAGTTGTGTAAACACTTAGCAAACCTCAAATATCTACATTGTATTTCAATCTGAAATCAATGAAGTATGTTTGTAGTGAAAAACTTTCATTTATGACAAACTCAACTCTTGTTATAGCTTTACTGTATTTACTACAGTATTACAGTGAATCAAACAAGTTTGAATAGATTATAAGTTTCAATAGATAATTCAATCAAACAAACATAAGAAACGCAAAACCGCATGTTCGTAATACCTACTTACATAACAAGCAACCATTGTAAGTAGCCCAATGCTATGTGGTTGAACCCAATTATATATATTTTTTTGACTGGAATGAAATAAAAAACGCTTAGATATTGAACAGGTGAGATATATTTTGCCATACTGTCGATGCTAAAATACATACAATCTACTGTATTGATATCACTAGTACGTAAATTCTCTACAATAACATTGACAACTCCTACAATTAATTATACGCTATTAAAAGAAGTTCTAGTACGCCATTGAAACGATACTATATTTATCTATAAGTATTTTCAAGAAAAAATCTGTGCTTTGTGAGATAAATTAAAATATGTATTACCAAGTCTACAACTATAATAAAAAAAAAAATTTGGTTTAAAGTGATCAC
>DWUN01001961.1:0-15042 GCA_018249975.1 Passova gellias | reverse complement strand
ATCACCCTATCTATTAAAAAAAACCGCATCAAAATCCGTTGCGTAGTTTTAAAGATTTAAGCATACATACATAGGGATATAGGGATAGAGAAAGCAACTTTGTTTTATACTATATAATGATTTCGTGTACAATCTGTGGAAGGTCTGGGGCTGCGATGGACTAACCGCCACTCTATCGTCTGTCGTCCGCAACCTCCGATCGGGGCGATATTGTTTTAATCGATCATTTCGATAGCATATAACTGTGCTTTATTGCAAGGTAGAAAGGACTACATTACAGAATCATAAAATTAATGTGGTGCGGTATAAAATACCGTGCTTTAAAATTTCGCTACATTATGAAACGACATTGCTAACGCTTTTTATGTTTGTCCTCGTTTCGAATATTACTTTTGTTGAAATGGATTTAACTATATGTGGATTTAACTTTATGTGTAATCTTTATATTGGCCGTAGATTTACGAGTTCGCATCAAATAAATAAAATTTTCGAGCGCAATAAAAAAAATTGCTTCCTTTTTTCGCTTATAATCAACGCTGATGTATGAGATACAGATAAGATGTGCAGAAATACTAATGAAGGAAGCCAGCCGGACGGGCAGCGGGCGGCTAATCGGCACTCTGTCACGTAGCCGTCACGCGCAGCCGGCACGCGCCGCGGTACGTGAAGTGCTGTGCTATCCCTAAACGGAAATGCAAGGTATTATCTTGCCATATGTATTAAATTTCAATGTATGCATAATTTTCTTTCACCCGATGCTGTTCTTAAATTTGTTTCCATGGTGTAAGATTTTAATAAATAGGTAGGTATAATATTTTTATTTTTAATAATACTTAACTTTATCCTTATAACATTAATGTTGAGTACAATAATACTCGTAAAAGGCGCGTTTTTGATGAACCGTCGTAAAGTCCGCTAATCGTGATTATGTTTTGTTCCTGGGAATTATCTTATTCCAGAGCCGTCATAAAGTAAAATTAAGAATGTGTTAAAAATTCTTATTTAAAGAAATTTTATTGTATTTTTTAAATGTGTGATCCTTTAATAATATTTATTTTCAGCAGGTACAAAAGTGAATATTAACAAGTATTGAAATTCAATCACAAACTCTTTTGTAATATTACATACCCGTGGAAGTTCAATGTACCTACTGAAGGAGATAAGGTAAGTAAGGAAGATAAAGATAAATGCCACTAACACTTACATACAGGCTTTAAACAAGATAAATAAAACCTTAGACGATTGGACCGTTTTGTGATTAAAATTACTTTAATAATTTTATAGCTTTTAAAAATTTTCATATGTATTTTCATATTTTCGTCTCATACGAATTCTGTATTTTGATTTAAAAATCAAAAAAAGAAATAGCATTTTTAGCGTATAGTTATATTCAGTAAAAGAAAAAAAAATTATAAAGATTGTTTCTCTGATTTCAAATTATTTCCATATTAAATTTCACCTAAATCGTTGCAGCTGTTTCACAATAATGACAAACGAACGTAGACATTCATAACGTGATCAATATAAAATGACTTATACATTCGTGATATAAATATATAAAGATGATTGATAATGATAATCGGGTTGACTGTTTATTCGATTTGTATCTACAGAGTTGTAGATGCGCTGAACGAGGCAGAAGGAGAGGCAGCGGGCGGCTAACCGACACTCTGTCACGTAGCCGTCGCGCGCAGGCCTGTATATGTCGGCACAGAAACTGTCCTGCAATTGTAACATATAGGGACTAGGAAGTTACGTAGTGACCAGTTAGTGCAACCCTGTCCAGTAATGAGACAATTCGTTATACCCAATTATGGATTACATCTCGCATTTGTTAATATACACTTTCAAATTATTATTTTTTTTTCATAATAATGAACGACAAAAGAAAATCAATTTTTGTTTTCTTTATACTTCAGGTTACATTTAACTTATTAATCAGTAGGTTTAAATATTTTTATATCGCCAGTCGTAAGGGTTTCCAATTGTTATACGAACCATTTATAGAGTATCTAACCAATAATAAAAACATCGCAAAACAGAATTCCGAGTGAATTATATGTGACTAATATGCTAAGATTAAAAAAATTACATTACAAAGTCATAAACAAAAAAACTCTGTTTTGAAGATACAATAAGAATAATTCTTAAAATATAATAAAAAATAAACAAAAAATCGCTACAAATAAAAACGAAATGTAACGTACATAACTCTTTTTAAGCAACAAACTTCCTAATAAAGAAAGATAAAAGCTTGTTAAAAAGATGTCAAACTTGACATTTAATTTAAGACTCGAAAAGTTTGCAATCAAAATATTCGTAGCTACGAGTAACTGCGAATTACCTAATCAAACAATGAAAGAGTATGATGTAACTTTCGAATTCACGTGAACGTTGGATATTTTTAACTTCAGATTGAGTTTCTTCATTTAATACTTGATTGGAGCTTAGCGTATTTTCGACCTGTTACGTAATCACGCTAAAATTACCGTGGAAAGTGCCCTGTTGACGGTTGTTAGGTAAAGTTACGAAATTAGATGAATATCGAGTTAGCGAACTTTTTCAAAACATTGAAACTCTTCTTCTTTGTTGCCAAAACAAACAACGAACATCATGGAATGTTTTTAACGACAGGAATAACCCCTTTTCACAGGCTTGACCTTTCTTCATGGGGCTTGCAATCGTTATTCAAGTAAACGAACTTAGTTCTTTGTAATGACGCTGTTTACGGGAGGTCTTTTATCAATAGAAACGCCTTCTAAATTCTCTTTGATGATAATAATCGATATTTGTGTTCGATTGTAAGCAGTACAATGCATTGGGTGACTCGTTTGAAAAACAGGTGTCGTGTAGCTGAAAATTTGGGTACCTACTTAGAATAGAAAAAATCCTTTGATATGTTTATCAACCCTTTAGATTTGGGGGCGGGCTTTTGAAATGTGAACAATGTTGGTTTTGAGAACAGGGCTTTCGATGATTATCGCTAAAAAGCCTGAGGTTACTGACAGGTGAGATGTCAACCGATTGATTGTTGGAACCGTTGATATGAATAGTTTGCGGTGGTTTCGGTAAGTTGACCCGATAAGATACCAGATATTGATGTAGTGTGTATTGATTTGGAAGCAGAGGTGGTTTTTATGGGTAGTTTTAGGTACTGGACGTTTTTTATACTACACTGTGTTTGGGGGAACATGTTTATAATCTGTTTACAAGTTCATTTTTTACTTGACAATGCATTGTACCTGTTAATATGCTTTGTTTGTTTTGATTGTTATGTTAATGTATATGATGAACCGATGTCTCGCAAAGGTGAAAGCTGCGGGATTATGAAGTCTGAGGATCTGGTTACGTGGGGTACAGTCATACGTACATGTCCCTGTCCATCTAGTAATGGACTAGAATTAGTTTATTGATAGATGAAAAAATATTTTGCATGCTAATTAAACTTCTGTCAAGATTAACTATGCTATAAAATTGAGGAAATTTAAAACTTAGGTCCAAGATAATTTATGCCTATAAATAAGCAAACCTGGATATTGAATTTGGCGTGGGTATATACTATACCATAAAAACACAAGGAACAACTTAGTTACTTCTTATTACATCACCTAATTGCCTGTGAAAATCTCGTCAAAATAAGTCCAGCCGATCCATAGATTATCCGAAACAACCAGACATATATTCATACATATGTATTTAGTAAAAATCAGTTAATGTAATATTACAAACGGACACTCCGATTTTATATATTTGTACCTATAAAAGACATTTGTAGCTACATATTTACGTTGGTTCGTTTAAATTATCTAACGTTTCCATAACCGTAACGAGCAGGAATAATTACGTCAGTCCGCCATCTTGGAACAAATGGACGAAGAGCGTGGAAAATTATCACGACACGTTCGTGTCGACTTCATTGGAAGCGTTAGGTTCGACAACGACCCATCCTTGTAACTTTTTATATATCTTTTACTTTTTGTTTTTTACATAAAATTTTAAAAAGATAATCATCGTTATCGGTAAATTTGTCTATCAGAATAGTGAACCAGATGTGTGTGATCTGTTAATTGTGTGAACCAAAAAGATATATGTAATGCCATCTGGTGTCAACATACTAAAACTTTTTTCTTTCTAGATAAAAAAATGTATATATATATATATATATATATACATACATATATTTTTTTTATTTCCATTATTTCTCTTTTTATATGGAATTTTTTTTTCTTCTCCGACTAAGTATATCACTTTACTGCCTTCGGTGTCTCTACACTACCCTGGGGTTGGCTGGTAGATAATGCTATTTAGCATTAAGCCCGTCTTTTGTGCCACAAATATTATTTTGGGTTCAATAAAGAATAAATAAATAAATAAAACTGTGGGCGATAGTTTCTAATAGAAAATATAGAAGCGTAACGAGTTCATATGACTATTATTTTTAGACATTTTATCTGTATTTGTGTCTACAGTAATGAAGAATTACATTCAAAAACACAGCACATGCACGACCTAAACGCGGATTTTCAATGCATCCAAATAGAACACTGCAGCCAAGTGAAATAGGATTGAGAAAATCTCGCACTGCTCCGGTATTAAAACAAGTGGGGCCTACAAAAGCGATACTCTAAAAAATGCACTGGAAAATACATCGCGAGGTTCCGTTGAAAGTGAGGTAACGCACGGAGCGTTGCAACTAACCAACCGTGGAGGTAAGAACGGGCGGAAGTCGAAAGAGCCAGCGTTTAGAGCCACGACTAATTTAGCGAACCGCATCATCTGTTTCTGTTCTAAGGAGCCCTGATAGTTTAGTCTCCGTGTTGCGTGTTCAATTTTGTTTTTTATTAGCTTAACGAGCTGTGCCCCGCGGTGTTACCCGCGCAAAACGCGATCCGCTGGATTTAGTTTATATGTTGCCCTATAACCTCCTCTATCGTCCAGTGAAAGTCCGATTAAAATTGGTTTAGCCCTTCTCGAGATTAGTACAGACATAAAGACAGACAGACAGACGTAAATTGTAAAAAATGTTTTGTTGGTATTCGTAGCGTGCATACATACATGCATTTAGTTAACAGCGGTTATTTTAATATTACAAACAGACACTCAAATTTTGTTTATTTACGGAATATTTACGGTTTATAGATACGGAATATAAATTCTGAAATCTAAAATAAATACATTTGTTCGTGTATTGGTAATCCGCTGTTCGCTTATGTATTACGGCGCGACTTCAGCGCTGAATAGCCAGTGTCGGCAAGGCGAGCGCCTACTGCTGCATATTTATGAACCGCCTCAAACACTATAAATAGTTGATACGAGCCGCGACCTCGCTCGTAATGGAGTAAATACAACCGACGAGACTCTGTAATTTGCATTGCACGTCAAACACCGGTGATGCATGAAAAATACACGGCGAAGTGACATTTTTCAGCAATTGCCTACTGTCGCTGTCTGTCTACGAAAATGCGATGCGAAAAAAAACGTCTATGAAATCATTAATTGGAGGGCACGAAGCGTTTGAATTTTCTTTAATCAATGAAAAAAGGGAATCTTTAAGATGTTATTTTTATATACATTTTTATATAAAAAAAGGCCAAGTAATACGTCGTACTAGTTTAATTTGAGTTCCTTAGTATTGCCGGCTTAATTTATGTCAACTTTATATTGAGTACATATACAATATACACTATATTATTATAAGGCCTGCGTGTAGCTTCGCAGTAAACATATCCGCTGTTTCAGACACGTTATATAAAGCCCGGTAAACGTCGGGCCGACCTGCCGAGCCCACTTCGCCGACGCCTGTGCCGACCGATATAGCTTAGATAAACGCGCACATAACTATGCAAACTACTTCTCCGAAGACAACCACGGCGCCAAACGTCTTAACGTCCGAAGCGACGCAATGAAATGCAAACTTTAAACCGTGAGTGTTAAAGTTCCATTTGCGTCTTGCAAGCGGCGAATGTAATATTCACTAAGGTCGTCCCGCTCCACACGGTCCACCATTAGCTAGGTACATACCTGTAAGTGTGGTGGGAACGCCATGTGAATACGGTATGGGCGTTGTAGTGAGCCTAAAAAATTAAAGCCGCCGACGATACTTAGAATGCTAAATAAAGATTTGAATGGTTCGTAACGCTCTCCGCAACGCGATGTCGACTTAGGCGCGTCACGTCTGCGGGTTAATTTTTTTCGGTTCGAAAGTCGAACGTGCTCGGCGACTTCCTTTCAATGTAAAGTGGAATCGATTAATGAGCCCCAGTTTCGAATAGCAGTCGGGTCACACACCTATTTACCTTTTATCGGAACCGCTTGTAAATAACATTAGCATCGCGAGAATTTTCAATGTGCTGATTTGAAATTTTGTCCATGTACCTACGTACGTAGGTAACAATAAAAATTGGCGGCAACGGGCCACCGGGATTTATCGTTTCCTATAAATCTGTTTTCACTTCGCTCCCGGGAGGCTAATGCTCGTGAATGTCCAATGACATAATTTCGAAGAGACACAGGACAACGTTCAGGCGACGTTCGCAACGTGCTGAACGAAATCAATTTTCTGGGGTTCGTGAACGCGAGTGTACAATTCCGCTTTATCTGCGGAAGGCGTCGGCGGTCGCCGGATTCGGGGCTCAATGGAGAGCGGGCGAAGCGGCGAGTGTGAATTTTAGTGAGGTGGTACGGTTTTAGCGGTACGAGTAAACTGGGCAGTGGCCGGCCGAACGTGCTAATCTGCGTGGAGTGTCGCGTGTGATTGGGCAGACGTCGATGTCCAATTTTCCGGTGGCGGCGACTGCATTAGTTGGACACACAACGGCCGCCCGCCGGCTAACGGATATATTTGAATACCTTTGCACGAATAGAAATAATAAACCGCCATTCTGAGCTACGTAGCTACTCCAGGTTATGTGCTAGCGCATCTTCATATTCAACATAAATTGGGGTTTTCATTTATAATCTACTTATAAGGCTATGTATTGCTTAAAAAACATATTCGTCACTTTACGTTAAAAAGATATGACAGAAAAATATGTTCATGGACATTAACTAAACTAAAGTTCGCCCGATTGTCGAAATTCGATCAATAAATTTACATTCGATTAAATACTTTCCAAAATATTTTTATTGATGACACTAAAGCTCTTTAAGTTTTTCCCGAAAAATCTTCATAACACCAAGAAAAGCCCTAGTGCCTTTCTATGCAACATCCGGGATTGAACGACACATTAAAATATTATTTATTCCAGCAATAAAACTCGGCGTATGAGATCGCAAGTCGAATATGAATAACACCAACTATTGCAGATTACGGCTTGTGTATTAGAATTACGTAACGATTACGAAAAGTTACCCTGAACAATTGAAGTTGAAGTGGCCGACTTTCCAACAAAAACTTTGCAGAAACCTTAATGTCAATTTGTATTCACAAATACATAAATCGAGGTAGAATAAACAGAGTGGCGCAGCATCTCTCTAATGATTGTTTACGGAAGGGGCTAGTTGCTGGTAATGCAATATTAATGCAATTCATTAAACGCTCAATTCAAGTGTACTGCCCCTTCGGTGTGCTCGTTACGGAATGTTATTTGATTTACTTTCGAGTTTTATTTAGGGAGAAATTGTTTTTCATAGAAAATAATTCATGTATTTTTAAAAGGCATTTTATGTTTCTTGCACGGCATCTATATTTGGAAGAAACAAGTTTCATTTCTTGGAATAAACTAAAGATGTACCTATAGGTATACAATAAGATTGGTAAATAATATGACAGGATAAACATTAATGTTTGTACGTAGTTACTAGTTTCACGTTTCTGTATCCACTGTTAACAGGAAAACCTTTTAAACACTTACGCCGTTAATAATTTGCCGAAAAAACATTCGCCATTGAAAACGTACAAATCATAACGTAGCCCGGGGCGTCTGGAATTAATCTTGGCAAAATCGAGATCGCCTGCGGGCCCCATTATACCGTTGAGTAAAAATATATGAGGCGGAGGAAAAGAAACCAAACATATGCCGGGTAAATATTTGGACTGGCAACACGGCCGGCGCGCCCCGCTCTGTTACGTCACATTGTTCACCGATCGATTAGCCCTCGCTGTGACATGGCGTGTTCTAAAACAGTGGCGTCTCCACCCCAAAACTTATTGCGACTGTTATGCAATCGGTCAACTTCTCCTGACATTTTTAAACTGTTTCATTCCCCTTCCATTTTGTAATACCTTCTCGGTCATGAACAAAACCCGTACAAATTTCCAACTTACCTAACTCCCGTTATGCTTACATTATTTCACATATTGTTGAGACGAATTTAGAACGATCGAAGCGTAATACCACCTAATCGTAATCGACTCCAGCGTGAGAACCGCTCGCCGAAATGACTCCGTGATCCAGAAAAATATGTTTTCTACAAAAAATAAACCTCCAATTGCCGGCCCGGGGGTGTATAATAGTGATTGAACTAACCTGTCAGCCCCATGTTAAGTGGTTTTGAAGGAACCTCACGGCTATTGTCCGGATAACCAGTAGCGTGTTTTCTCGGTAAATGTTTGAATTGGTACCGGTGTATTTATTGATATAATATACGGTCTACAATAAATGTGTGTTTGCGTTAAAAATTTCGCCGATTCGTGGGATATTTTTGTAGGACGACTTATGCGTTTTTAGTTTTGGCATTTTGTCAAAAGTGCAAAGAATATTATTGTAGTACCAACTATGTACATTATAATCAACAGCATTTAAAGGGTATGCGACGTGTGATTGAGTTGGCAGTCGATAATGATGATAAGTTGAATAGGCTCGCAAATGTGAACTGAGATGTGCCAAGCGTGTGTTGATATAAATCATCCGCGTGAATGAATAAAAAATGGACGTCCCTTTTGCAACACCGCCCATCGTCGAACGGCTATTCGATTTATCATCGAGCACTGTATTCGCATTCGACATCAACTCTCAATTTCACTCGAGACGCAAGTCGCATCCAAACGATTCAATCGCGCATATGTATGTTCCTTTGTCCGCCCTGACAATAGCGCGCCAGTACTGCGTGCTATTCAACAACCGCAAAAGTCTGTTTTCGCTAAACTCCTTGTGTGCTGTAACATTGACCTATTGAACCAACAGGTGAATCTCACAAAGCGTTTGTTTGGGTGTCTCCGCTGAATTAACGCCCTTTGCCCGTCTATGTTCTTGTATGGTTGCGCGCTACTCATTGTTTAGTGATGTTTTTATCAGAACACGATATAGAAGTATTTATAGAATATAATGAATACTTTTTGTACTTTAATTAAAGCTTAGTCCTTTGAGCTTTGTATTACCGTTTCATATGTCAGGCGGGTAAACAGGGGCTTGGATTACCGGTACACAAATACCAGAATTGAGATATGTCTGTTTCAGATCAGCGTTTGTTTGTAAACTTGTTATCGAGACCTCCACGATACGGATACCTAGCTACGGTATAACAATCGAAAATTCCAGATAAAGATAAATGTTGATACTGGATATTTATGGACTTCGACACAATTTGAGAGCTCACCACGAAACATTGCGAAACCGTGATTATTTATGGTAAAGGTTATTATGCTATTTACTATTAAATCGCTGTAAGATTGCATTGCAGCAGATCGCTATAAAAATCTGTTGGCATATACACTTATAAGAAATGATAATAGTTTCAGATAATATAGATACATGGAATGGAATATTACGTTACTTCTCTGACGGAGGAGTCAAGAGTCTCCGAAACCGGCGCGTATACATGAAGAGACTGATGAATGTAGACGAAGCGCATCAGGTTCGCTAGGTCAGAGATATTTGGCACTCGGTGCTTCCTGCCTACCCCGTCCGGGACCTGGCGTGATGTTATGTATGTATGTATTTTTATTAATATACTCAACCAAAATTAGTGAGTACGCTCCAATCAATGAAGAGTAAATCGACGTTGCGCGATCAATTTCACAGTTCACTTCCCGCCACATATCGTTGCGCCGTGTGCTGCAGACGCATTACCTATTAATTAATAGTTCCACGCTAATTACGCAACACAAGTACGAACGCGGCCGGCCAATACCACAAAGGGTTATATATCTGTGTAATAGATCGGCCGAAATACAGTGCATTCCGATCCGTGTGCTAGCATGCGTGTTCGCGTCTATAGAACATCGGTACGAACACATGGGTCGGTTTGAGCGCGCGACGTATTCAAGACATTGATCTTGCCTCACAATGCTTTGTCCTGGTCAGTGACTGGCGACTGGTGAATGGCCTCTCAAAGGAGACTTGCATGTACCTACAGCACACACTGTATTTCTGTGACAACTTATCAACGTTTTATGACGATGTTGCGTTTAGTTTGCGTAGTGTGTAGTGAACTGAGCCTGATATTCGCTGTTTTCGTAACTCTAGTAAGTCGGAGTTTTTGGATAGCTCCTAATTAGAGGGTTGAAAAAATAGATAGATATACGAGTATTTGGTGCTCAGTGCTTTCTGCCCACCCCGTTAGGACCTGGCGTGAAATTGAGTTGTAGTTGTTGTTGTTAAAAAAAAAATTGATACCTACAATATCTGTTGAATCGAGTTTATTTACTAAACTATGTCACTGCTCAGGTCAACAACCTTGAAGCATACTTTAAATAATCCCAAATTGCTACATCTTACACAAGATGTACCTTGTACCTATGTACATCGTACTCATCTATTCTGGAATAATTTGGATAATGAAAGCCCCGGCGCGTGACCGCGGGCCTGCGGTTCACGTTTTAATTTCTATTCGCATTCGGTGAGCTATATTCGTGGCCATTTCCGGGTTACTGCCGAGATGGTTTGTATCTGTCTATTGTGTAAATACGGAAGGCTTGCGGATTTTGATACTTGATGGTATATTTAGAAAATTCGTTTACATTTCCATTACTATAGGCATATAAGAGATGGGTCGTATGTCATATACAATTTGTCATTATTTCGTCTAGTAACTTAGGTATTGACCCTCACAAAGGGATTGTCAATGTCTTTATATGTGTATAGATTTTAATCAATACCATATATTATTAATACAAATGTGATGTATACATCTTTACAAGAATCGGGCTTTGTTGAATAAGTGAATGTGTATAATTGTATACAAGTTACATAAGAACATACAATATTGCATTTGTAGGTATAGAATAACAATACATACATAATGGCAATAAATATATATGTGATTTGTTAACAAAGGAATGTTATCATACGCAAATATTAATATTATTCATGCATGTACAAAAATTTAAAAACGTTAAAAAATTATAATGTTTTCAATTGTAAACAATTCCGTCCTCGTTGTCTGTGAGAGGAACAAAAATTAAAATTCATAAGTCCGAGTAGCTTTCAGCTCGAACTGAGTTCGGTTGCAGCGAAAAAATAAACGCATTCGTTGCGGGCTAAACGGGTAATGTCGCCAGTTATTATCATAATGATGTGCACAGTATACTCGTATAGTCGGCGCACACAAAAAAGAGTAGATACACGTCGCTGGCTCGCGTATTATTCGCTGAGACGTTTATGAAATAAAAATAATTTTTTACATCTTTAACTATTGTGCGATGCATTAAGCCTGAACTTATTTTTTTTACACAGTAAGCACTCACGCTGCTACACAAAATGTAGCGCTGTACGGAATAAAAGCGATTAAGCCGAAATAAAAACGCGACGATCTGTCCGGACGGCGGTCCGTCAAATCGTTCGGTCAAAGCATTCATTCGGATTAAGAATAATTAGCCAATTTATCATTTTAATGTCACATGCCATCACGTACCGCTGAACGCGGCGAGGGAAAGGAATAAAACGCATAAATATTTAATCCAAGTTAAGTGTATCGTAAAAACTACAAGTCGGCATAACTCATGCGCCTTTGGCTTTTGTGCTTTAAAAATGAAAGGAGTGTTTTAAAAAAAGAACATTAGTTTGCGCGATGGATCAGTCATCCGCGCGGTTTGACGGGCGACACGTCTCGAGGTCTATTCGAATGTGACTAGTATATCTATCACATCCTGATAGTGATATTTAAATTGGAAGTATGCTCGTGTCTTTTATAGTCATGCTCTCTAAAGCTCACTTTTATTGTAAACGTCTTATCTTCTTTGCCAATTTATTTCGAATATAACATTTTATTAATGGCGTTCACGGATTCACGCGAGGAATACCTACTGTTTTTAGTAGCTATAAAATATAATTTATTATTAATAAAAGTCTCTTAAGTTACTTCTAATAATATCTGCTATTTGCCAGGGAAAGTTGAAATACATTAGCCGATAGAAACAGACAGACGCAACCCTTTTAAGAATCGATTTGGTTCTGAGAACCGTATATATTTTACATGAAACGAAAAATTTTCAAAGGAAATATTTTTGTTCGTATCTGAAGGTAATTGTAGCCGCTTGTTATTTTATATAGTACTCATTAAACATGGCAGAAAGTTATTTTCAATATTAAAAAGCTTAAAAACATGTTGTAAGCTGACCTGCATTTGCAAAATTCTTTATTAGCAAAGCTCAGAGTAGGACCGAGGTTTCTTTTAATTGCTTGAGCCGTGAGACTGCAGAAATACAGTATCTTATTGAAACCAACAGTAGGTACCTACATTTAATAGGAACCAAAGCTATATGTTAGATTGTGACGTAACGTATATTAATCATTGAAATATAATATATGTAGGTACAACGAACCAATAAAGTTTTAACCTATTTACTATCAAGTCTGCCTATATGGCCCGTCTGCCAGTTGACTAAATTAATTAAAATACCTAGTAATAACAATAATTCTCTCATTATTGAAGACGCGTGCTACAATGTTTAAACATCGCCAAGGGTTAACTGCTAGAAAATGCCAGGCTTTAAGCTAGCCTTTTGTATAAAAATTATTAAGGGTAAATACCTATATATTATACGCAGTCTGTTTTTAAATACATGCTGGGTTTCCACCGAACAAAAATTGCCAACTTTAGTGTTGCCAACATGTGTCGGTGACAAAAGTTAGCAATTTCTATTCGGTGCAGACCCTGCATTAAAGTCTAATATATTTTTGCTAAATACAGAAAAAAATCTAGCTACTTAACGAGTCATCGGTCCATCAGTCAATCTTTAGGTGGCGGTCGTTCACGTTCACACATCCTTTCTACGTAAACATCTCAACTTTAAAACCATTAAGCAACCACCCACGGACGTCAGTGGTCCGGTCGTCATGATTAATACTGACTCTCAACTCATTAGCTGAAGGGCTTAGGAACGGAGGTACTTAATCACTCGAACAAAGCACTACCTACGAGCAGCCGAAAGCATCATTCTTCGTCAGGAATGTGTCGGATTGGTGCAAGTTGGAAGCGTAAGCGGGTCCAACCGCAATCTCAGCGTGAAGAAATATGTATAGCATTAGCTTTCCATATCAAATGTTGCTGTTCAATTACTCGTAAAGATAAGAAAAGTTGCCATTGTGTCTCTAAATGTAGTTTATGTTACGAGTTGAGTAATAAAGTACATAATGACATTTAAATATCGTTTTCATTGCTTCCGGCGTTACACACACATAAAAAGGTTCCAAACTTAATATTGATAATACATATATCTAATTGATTCCGATATGTGATTCAAATACAATGATTATTAGTTTAATTCTAATTTTGAGTTTTGCGTAGACCAAATCCAATTAGACTGTCCCTGAAACTACACAGCTATGACTTCATTCAGTTTTGAAAATGCAAAAGTGAATTTATTCGTTAGGCAAGCATGCTATGTCGTAGGTTGCATCATCGATTATCATCACGCGAGGTAATAACTAAACACTACGCAATGGATTTTAATGCGTTTTTTTTTAATAGATAGAATAAAAGGAAGGTTTATATGTATAATAAGCTAATAACATCCATTATATAGTAGAGAAATACTGTTATAATTCATATTGCAGAACAACGTTTGCCGAGTCAGCTAGTAAAAAATAAAAGTAAAACTCTTCAAGTCACAGACTTGCGGTGCATCATTAGAACGTGCAAAGGGAATCGCATCCCGTATCTCCGTGTCACTGTACTCAAATTACTTTTTAGCGTGTGCTTTAACAATAAATCTGGGTATTAGCTGCACTTATTTTACGTTTCATGGGATTTTTGGTTGTTTTTACACGTCGCCAATATGCGAACCATGTATGGTCAAGTGGATAAGCGTATAGTACATCGACGATTAAATTGGATCATCAATAATGTTGAATTGTTTATTATTATTACACAATTACATTTCTATCCTGGGGTAGGCAGAATATCTCAATACTTACAGCTCTGACGTGAGTGTTCGTCATTCATCCCTCTCATTTAAATGGCCTGCGGGACAAGCGAGGATGTAAGAAGAAATACGGCCAAATGCAGATTTTTAAAAACATGTGTCTTGTTGGATGATACCTATATGGATTGAAAATGTCTGTATGAAACTCAAAAACGCTTTTGAATTATTACAATGCATTCCTTATGCAAACTGTTATGGTATAAGTTTTGATAATAAAAATCATTTTATTTCACGAATGCGTAATTGAACTGTAAGTTTAAAGTTAACGCCCAATAAAACATAATTACTATTTACAAAGTCTATCCATTCATTCGTAAAGGAGCAAGATAAAAACGCAGTTGGATTCAAAATTCCACTGAACTATCACGTCCGCACCAGCCACATCGGTTTGTTTAATTACCATAATTAATTAGATCCGCCGCAGACGTGAGCAGAATAGCGGATTGATGTCGGTAACATATCGACGCCATTACGAGGTGACGAGTATCGTATATTTTTAAAAGCCTGTCATTAGTATACTAGTTTCAACTCACTAAGGCAGTTCGCGTGGTTCTTGTAGCTTGGACGTTAAGGTTGATAATTGTTTGTGAGCCGCGTCGTTCTGAAATGCGAGAGTTGGAACTTTTTGTGCCCATCGGTGCTATCACACAGCGCGATCAATCATCCTAAGGTACATGTGATCTGTACCGCCGCGTTTCCATGCTTTGTTCTTGAACCGTTATGAATTTCAACTTACC